>JAPYYQ010001601.1:0-30520 GCA_030522585.1 Anagyrus pseudococci
TGAAAAAATCCGAAAAATTTTTCCGTCACCGGGGATCGAACCCACGACCCCTCGAGCCGACGTAGTTCAGAGGCAAGCACTTTACCACTGTGCTACGCCGCGCTGTGTATATATATACACGTCTGTGTATACGTTTTTGCTCTCTTTTCAGCCGGACCTTTTTGCCGAGCTGAAAAATGCAAAATGCAATCGGCGAATTTTTCGTACGTTAGGCAGTTTGTCGAACAACAATTGAATATTCCAACCCCCTCCCCTTCCCCGAACCTTCTATCCTGCGCGTAATTTTTTTTTTTTTTTTAAAGTTAAGGATTTTTTTCCTGTTGACCAAATTTTATTTCTGGAAAGGCAAGCGCGTAACCTATAGTGTTGAAATTGAATAGAGGCCGGAACGTGTTTATTTTTATTTTTCCCTGTAACGACCGCGACAATAATATGACGCTAATGTTATTTCAGGATGTACGAAAATCGCATTGTCTTCGGTGTCATTGTTGAACGCGTGAAGCCTTTTTTTTTTAAAGACGAACGACAAGTCGCGTGCACGTTTCGTTATAACCAGTGGGTGGTCATGTAAAAGCTCACGTGGACTCGGGTTCCGAAAAGAAAAAAAAGGGTCTGTCGTTAGTGGTACTCTCGCGTTATGGGGCATTGCGTAAATAATTGCGGCAAATTTATTACATTGGCCAAAGCTTACTGTGGGAAAAACGTAGAATCATCGGAAGTATACAGCAGGAAGTGACGTCAAGGTGAAGTAAAAGAGAGAGAAAACGGGATGTGAGTGGAAAATATATTTCGTCTTTATGCGCAGACATCATTGCAGCTTTGCGATATTGGTGCAGAAAAATAAAAGCCGAAATTGGTACTGCAAATTACCAAGTTACATTGCTAATAAATCAATGCAACGTATAAGTTTTTCGAATATCAGCTCAACACTCTGAATCGCAAAATCTCGTTACGCGGGCGTGTGAATAATTCCACAAAGTCATACTCGAGCTCAATCATCGAATTTTAGCCGAGTGAAGGGTGGAGGTCGAGAAGAGGAAAAGGGGTATAGTGGTAAGATGCATTACAGAGACGGCGGCGTCGGCAGGCGTGTAAGTACAACGGCGATGAGCTCGATGTATATATACATCGGCGCAACGGGTGGGCCCCCACATGGCTCATTCACTTTCTCAAGAGGGCTATATAGGGCTCACTTGCATGCGCCACATTTATGATTTATGCGCATTGTACTTTTTGAGTTATTCACATTTATTAAACGTGCTTACATATGATTTTGTGTAGGTTTTTAATATTTAAACTTGAGAAATAGAAAACGCTGGGTATAGTTCGGAGGTGAACTTTGTAGACCATCAAAATCAACGTAACTGTCGTTAACTGGATAAATGGTCATTAAACTTTGCACACTCGTTTGTTACTAATAGCCATGGACAGTTGTGTTAGCTAGTTTTGCATTTCAATTTTGTCTATAGCTCACGAAATAGTAAACGTATAAAGACGAGAGTTTCGAGCTTGGCGAAAAGAGACGGCAAATCTAAAAATACATCTCCCTTCTCGCTATCCCTTTCTCTCTCTCTCTCTCTCTCTCTCTCTCTCTCTCTCTCTCGCTCGAGAACCGCATGCGCGATCTCGTGTGAACCTTTCGACGCTCGCCCTTTGCAGAACCCGGGCCACCCGGTGTGCGGTAGACAAGAGCGGTAGGCGAGTTTGCAGATCCCCTCTTTTTTTTCCTCTCCTTATCCTCCCTGCCCCTTTCACTACGTACTAATGATAAATTTAGACGGTGCAAGTAGTCTCTCTGGTACATATAGCGCGAGGACATTTGAGGCAGGAGGTGCGAGTTAACGATATCATAGCTCTGCACTACCGGCGACTCTTGCCCCGCTGCCGGTAAGAATACTTTGGCGAGTGGCTCGCTCCCGCTGCGTTTCGAGTTATATGCCGTTTCTCTCTCTCGAAACGACCGCGGCGATAATCCATTAACGAATCCGGCGAATGCACTGCCTGTCTGCGTTCGTCAAGGTGAATTAATAGCCGCAGCCGCGATGAAATCCCGGCGCCATTGTGGCCGACCGGTAAATCAGACTCGCGCACGGCTCGTATATGGCCATGACGATGCGACGACCGGTCGACGTCGCGAGGGACGTATAAGACGAACGATGATCGTATATATGAAATAAGCTCGATAATCGGTATTCGCTCTGGGGAATAGGCCGACAAAGGACTGTGCGGATTATTCATTAGGCCGCTCTCGGCTGCAAGAGAGAGAGAGAGAGAACGAAAGACGAATAGCGCTTGGATATAACAGATCAAATTGGCATTCCCGAGGACTCGTTCTCGCAATTTCCCGAAACTCCGCCGAATTCCCCGGCTCTCTCGCTGCAGCTGTGTAGAGTAGCACGTGCGCTGACGTTAATCGCGCCTACCGACGCCTGACGCCTGGAATTTGCGGTAGCGAGTATAATGTCCGGCTCGGCGCCGAGACACTGAGATTCGAAATCAGAACGCTGGCTTGTATAAGCCCGCACCGAGATTCCGGACTATGGCTTTTCCTATATATACATATATATACGTGCACACGCGTGGCAGAGAGAGTTGGCCGCTGCGGGGTTATTGGGTTAGCTGCGGCAAACGTCGTTTAGCGGGAGGGGGCCCATTTGACAATCGATTGGCGAGCGCGCTCAATAACGTTCGCCGCGCGCCGGGCTTTCGCCGCAAAAGTTTATTGCGCTTTGGTAAGTCGTCTGTGATGAGCTTGACGTTCTAAATTTGAAGATAAAAATCTGCGCGGATGTTTGAAACTCGCTTAAATGCGCGAAGCGACGCGCGCTTATATTATATCGTCGCTGCTAGCGAGAAATGGAGAGAGGCCAATATCGTATATGCGCATTGCACTAATAATTGTTAATATTGTTTTCGTGCAGCGACAGGCGCGCGACTCTTCATTTAGAAAATAGAAGGCAAATTGCAGTGCATTGTACGCGCGGGCGCGCTACACCGGCGTACGCAATCCTCCAACGAATTCTTTTCCATTGTTTATACACTCCGCATTGCGCTCACCTACACGCCTTCGTACACGTAATTACGATTAAATTCACCCATACTCGCTCTTTTCCCCTACGATACGTACAATAAGTTCTCCATAAATACAACGCCATTTACCTCGTATTATTACGTCTGTATACGCTTTATCTCTTGCCCCGTGCATATTGCCGAGAATTTGAAAAATGCGCGTAACGCGAGTTTATTGCTCTTGGAAGCAGTGAGAATCAGAGGTTAACGGCATTCGCTCGGAATGGCTCTCTCTCTCTCTCGTTTGCAAACTAGTTGACCAACAAAATTCGAAAAGCGAGCGCGCGCGTCAGTCAAGCCCGGATAAACCTGATATGTATTTCCGCTCGAGCGACTATAAGCCGAAGAATTAGATAAAGGTAAAACTGTTGTTTCGCGCGGCATTATCGCGTTATACGCCCCCCCCCCGAGTGTACATGTGTGTTCCAATTTAATTTTCTGTAATAGACGTTGGCTTATCATGAAGAAAGCCTTGGCTCATCGCATCGTTAGGTAATTGCGCAGATCGCGGCTTCTAATGTTGTCTGCGCGCTTCTTTTTTCCCACAGCCTAGGGAGGAGGGGCGCGGGGAGAGCGCTCAATTAAACTGGCCCCGTATCGCTTTCCGGCTCGTACCGCGTCAGGAATGATGTATGCAAATACGTTTACGGACGAGAATTTTTTTGTCCTCCGAGTCCCGGACAACGGCGAGTTTGGATCGCCGTGATACGTATATATGCAAATAGGTGGAATGTCATTTAGGTCTCTCTGTCTCTTTATGCTTGGACGAGCGTGTAAATCATTCTAGAGATTTATCAATTTCGGCTTTTTGCCTTTATTTGATTTAGCTTTTAAATTTAGATTCGTCTGTAAGAATTTATTTAATGGATGCTGATAATTGCGTCGCGAAGTATTTATTTTTATAATATTTTATGGATAATTTTAACTAAAATTACACGCTATTGAGATCATTGATATAACTACGTTTTTTATAAAAGTAAACTGCAATTACGTTAGAATTTAAAAAAAAACTGCATTGATTGAATATAATAGAAACTTGCTTGAGATACTTGTAGGTTAATATAATCTATTATTAACATTATCTTCATTGATCAAATCATTTTAACAATTACAGCTGGCTTTCGAATTTGTTAGCTCTTATTTTACTTTCTCGCTCCAATATTGCCAACAAAAAAAAAGGTATTCAATTAACTTTTTTTAATTAAAAATTGCTAAATTTATCTTATTTTAACATTATCTCAATAATCTGAAGATTTGAGCTCAGAGAGATGTTTTGAAAAATACCACATTTCAATTTCATAAAGAATATAAAAAGCAACAAAGACAATATTTTCTAAAAAAATTATTTAAGCGATACTTGCTTATTTCGTTAGCGACGCTGAATCTTTTGCTAGTCCATAAAGCAATAATAAAAAAGAAAAAATATATATATTTCAGAACGGTAATTAAAAATATTTAAAAACACAATGTTGTCGACAAATAAGACTTGAGCTACCTTATGAACTGCAAATAACACACGTTTTAACTAAACTTGAATGAACTTATTCAACACAACACAGTGTGTAGTTGAACATTTATTTTTATAATTTTTTAGATAATTGTTAAAATTATCAAGCTGATACGTTGGTCTTGAATTAATTTACGTTTAAACCATAAACCGTGCATGCTTAGGCGTGACTGATCAGAAATAAAGCGTTTCTACGCATGTCGATTTTATGTTAATTTAATCCTATTAAACAGCGGCCATTATTCTTACCAATTTGCTTTAGGAATCAAACGATCACTGGAGCTTTAATATCTTTTGTTTCTTTTAAATCGGAGATTATAATTTTTTTCTCCGAAAAATTTACATAAACCCGAGTCTTTAGTATAAAGCCGTATTTTCGTATAAATTAACCAAATAAACTTTATCCATTTACACTTGTACTTATGGAGTTAAATGCAATCTTTACACATGGATTGCGGAGTATGAATTCTAATCAAAATAGGTAAATTTTTAAAGGACAAACTACACAATTTTAAACTAAAGTTCAAAAGATATAAAGAATAGATAAATAAATAAAATAATAAAATTGAATCCTTTTTTCTCGTATGACCTTAAATCTCTAACAAAGTATTTCACAAAAAGACAATGAGCCCGCTCTGTAGCTTGCCAAAATCAATCCATCAATGACGCAGTGAGCACAGTAACAGCTCGCGTGGCGAACAAGCTTTAGGCCGTTCATCAAAAAATTAACTTCCAACGCTGCCGCTACCGTGCAGCGAACTTTCCGGCTGGCCTGTACCCCTTCCCTAGTCCGCCCCCCCTCTCCAGCCTGGATCCCCTTAACAAGCCAGCTCGCACGCACGCCGACACCCGCCGCCTCGTATTTACACAAGAATAACGCGCGTTACGGGATTAACGTCAAAACATCGTTGTGGAAATGAAGCGACCCGAAGAAGATCCCTTCCCCTCCACCCCTTCCTCCCTCCTCATCTCCCATCGCTCTGCTGCAGTACTCGGGTGGGATTCGTTTGTCGGTCCGCTGATCCTAAGAGAAGAGGGGTGGGGGATGAATTGGGCCTGTTTAGCCCCTTTGCAAAATATACAGCAGTTATATACCATTGCAAAATGCGCGTGGGAAGCGCGGATTCGACGTTTTTCACTCTCGCGTTGGCAGGCAACCCCTTTTTTTCATTTTTTTTCATTTTTTTGTGCACTGATGCGCACGGCCGTAAGTCCCAGGCCTTTTATGCAAATTACGTTCAAAAGCGTATCTACAAAATTTCTATCTTAGAACGCGCTTAATCGTTTTTGTATTATTACTGATTAATAAGATCATTATCACACAACATACAAATAATGACAAAACAAACATACATTTATGCATATACTTTATAAATTCCTAACGTTAAAACTGTTACGAGAAAAAAAACGAATAAAGGAAAACCGCGTTTTCAAATTTTTGCAGCCCTCGGCTTTCAACTCCTCTTCCACTACGTCGACCAAATTAAACGATTCAAAAACTCAATTCAACGTTCAATCCCCGTTACACCCTCTATTTCTCTGAAAGCCTTCAAAAACTATCAAGAGCATTCAATTTTCAGCGACCGCGTTATATGACTGTCCGCGAAGCCGCGAATCACGTTTCCGATATGCACATGCCTTTTTCAACCTTTCCATCACAGCCATAGACTCATTACTTCCATCCAACGGCACAGCAATCGCTCTGTGTATCTCTCTGTAACCTCTTGGCTTGACTATAGCTTCATCCCTTTACCTCGTAGATATAGAGGTGGTAGGCACCGGGGCATACTAATAAGCCAAACTTGTGCGATCGCGGTATTTTATTATCCCTTATATACCATCCTTTTTTCGTCGAGTGTGCACCGGGTGCTAGATAAGAATGCAGGGACTCGTCGCACTCGTCGTCTTTCGAACTTTCTGTCTGATAAAACGCGAAAATCGATATTCAGAACGGCATTCCCTCTTACGTAGCCCTACCATCGTACACCACTTCTTTATTTCGAGCTACACTTTTCGTCTTTAAGAAAGATTGATGTACGCATCGATGGTTAGCGCCAGAGGTCCAGTATCGCAATGTAGATTTAAATAAGTTTTAAACTCGGATTTGCTGCGGTGATACGAAGATGTATGTGTCCAAAAGAAAATTATACTTACAAACTTTGTAGGCATTTGATAGACGATAATTATCGATTTATTACTCACCTGAAACAGAAAGATTAAATCTCAATTAAATGACGTTGGAAAATAAACGAAGATTAAAAAAAATTGATATTTAAAATAATTTTCGGGTTATGAAAAGAACTGTTTTTATAGTTTCATCTCAATTGAACAACAAGTAAACAGTATCCTACATCAGTTTTTCTACGATTGACATCTAAATATGGGACTCTACCACATGAAAAAATAAATAGACAAGAAAATCAGCATAAGACCCTGTGAATCTAATCACAACGTGATCACTACATCACCAGACGATCTCTTCCCTGACAAAAAAATAACAGACAAGATTCGACGGTTGATAAATACACGTCTTCCTTGCATCAATCTTCTTTTTTTTTCTATTTCCTCAACACCACGAATCAGAGGGTATAATGTTATCGTCCCGAGCCCAACGAATGCCCATGAACAAGGCTTGAAGAAGCGAGAGTTTGAACGTCGATTTAATGCGATTAAAGCCAGAACTGGCTGCAGTCTAGATTTTAATCCGGAAAAGCCAGCAGCGGCTGCAACAGCAGCAGTCAGCCAGCTGTTCTACCAGACCCTTTACCCCGTCACGATACGTGTTTCCTCCTTCCATTTTTTTCTCTCTCGCTCGATTCACGACGAGAAGTGGGGGAGGGCGCATAAAAGAGGAGAGACACACGCTTGCGCGCGCGCGCGATTTTCCCGGCGCTTACATTCGAAGCGCGTTTCTCTTCCTTTACGTCCTCCTCGTTATTCTTCCTTTCTCCGCAACCGATATGCGGTGGCCTACGAACCTTTTTCATGCTGATAGTTCCCCCTCGCCCTATTCCTCCCTCTCCCCCCTCCTTTCTCTCTCTCTCTTTCTTTGGCACATAAAGCCCTCTTTGGCTGTAGCCTTTTATTCGACTCCTTTTCTCAGCTCTTGCATCGCCTTATATCATGCGTAGCTCTCACATCTACTGATCTCACACCGGTGTACATGTACAGCTTTATATTGCGAGGGGACGGGGGACGGGAAAATTTTTCCAGCTCGCGCTTACAGAATGTATGTACTATATCCGCGTACTTTGCGCGCGTACGCTACAGCTTTTCCAATATTTATACGCAAAATCGTGAGAAGTGTAAAAACGAATGTACAAATATTCTCAAAGAGGATGCCAATTTATATGCGCGTGATAATACGGTTTTCGTACTTTTTGATTCGAACCATAGACAAACCGTACGATTATTACATCTTCAAAAAAGTACGTCAAGCGTTTGCATAATAAAATCACGCTAAACGACCGGATCACGTATAAGTCTTCATTTTCTATACGGAATCCAATGTACGGCTCAACGAGTTGGCCCAAGCGATCTTTAACATTCGCAAAAAATCCCTGCAGCATCGTAAATTACATAATCGCGAGAGAGAGAAAGAAAGAGGGGTCGAAAAGGATTGAGCTCTAGGAAAAAAAAGGTCAGAGCGCGGCTCACTCGTAAATCATACGGATTTTTACTCTTTTATTTTTTAGCGCGGCACACATGTCGCGCAGAGCCGGGAGTTCCTCCTAATTTTTGCGAGACCCAGAGCCCCGTCGAACCGTTACATCTGCGACCTTTATACCTCGGCTGGATACAGCGCCCGAGGCAAGAGGATCTTCGCGTATATACGTAGATACGGAAAGGCTTGTACATCTCTTCTTTTTGCTTCTACCTCTGTTTAGCTGGTCGCCCATACTGCATCACCCTATGTCGTTCTCCCCTCCCCTCCGGGGCAAATCCAGTGAAATGCGAGAAAGAAAATACAGGAGGCGAACGCGCTTTCGCCTGGTTATACTTCAACATTTTTCCCGATGCCCGGGTTAATAATGCATTACGGAGAAGGCGCGTAGTCAAGATTTTTTTATTACTGCGACTGAGAATGGTAAAGCACGACGTTAAGGAAAATCGAAGTCGAGGAATAACGAAGGGATGGAAACGCTGATGAGAAAAGCCGAGGCTTGTTAATGGAGATTTCGGGTATAGCCGAATAATCTGGGGCACTTTAGCCGCGTACATGCGGTTCGGTGAAGTATGACTTACCACTAAGAAAGTTCATTTTCGCAGGTGCTCTCTCTCTCTCTCTCTTGCTTTTTCTCTTCTATTGCGACTACGTCGATTAACGTAATAAAGTTTTTTTTATATAGCGCGGGCGTGCGCAGGGCTCGGTTATTCCGGGAAATCATATTCCCCTGCAGCAGTAGCCCTTAACGTTTTTACGATCGGATTTACGGTGTGGATAAGTGGGGCCTGATCGTTGACGTTGCTTTACTGACGCGCCAGCGCGCGCGCGCGTGGGCGAGTAATTTGTACGGGACGCGTATACCGTTTGATTCATTACCTCCTGGCTAATGCCGAGAGTGTGCGTTTTATTGATTAGATGATATTGTGTTGTGAACCGGCTATTAAGCGAGAGAGCAGCTGTAACAATAGCGGAATACCGTTTGTTTGACTTTTCATTGTTCAACAAGCGGTGAAAGTTGATGATTAAATATTGAATATTGCAAATGAATGGATTTTAAATTTTAAAAGGAGGGAAAGAGAGGCACAGCCAGACGAGAATCTACTTACGTGAGCGAGTATGAAGAATATGAAGAGGAAAAGAGCAAAGTATACGGGTTTGGAAGAAGGCTTTGGCCATAGGGCCATTAAAATACCCGAAACTTTTTAATAACGCGCAAAAAACTTCCGTGAATTTTCCTCCCTTGGCTAGGAATAATAAACGCGACCGTAAAAAAAAATCGAGTTGACGAGAGAGGGGATTGACCGAGGGTTCAAGGGGCAAGAGAAAAAGATTGTCGGAGAGAGAAAAGGGGCGCAAGGGGTGTGTGGATGTCATCGCCGGCTGGTATGAAGCTTCCGAAGCAGACATTCTGACCTCGGCCTCGGCTAGCACACCGATATTGTTTCGAAAGAATCATCGCAACGCTATTGGGCCACCGTCTCTGATCTTTTATTACGGTACATTTTTTTACATCTGCCTGCTTCTCACTGGCTTTCGAATCAGAAATTCTCTCGCTCGCTCTTTCGATCGATGAGAAGTACCGGCACTTGAAGTTTTTTTTTTTAACTGCTGCTTTGAAAAGAGGATTTGAGGGTTTGAGAGCAGAGTACGCACGAGATCGAAATTGAAATGCTTCAAACGAGTGCATGTTTAATGGCCTTTTTTCCTACTTTGCTTTTGGAATTTAAAAGAGTTCACTTTGATTCAACAGTGAGACATTCAATGCCGAGGTCACAACTAAACTTAATTTAGCATTTGCAGTACTGTACAGAAGACAAATAAATTTTAGGATGAGTCAATAGTTACATGAGTTTATAGAGGGACTTGAAATCATCTAATCCAAGTATCAACCACGTGAACGCAATCTCTAATTACCAACCATAACATTATTAAACTAAAAGCGAGTTATTCCAAACAGACTTTCAATGTATATAACTTAACTGTCTCAACAATTAAAATTCGATTAAACTGTTCGACCTCTTCAAATCAAGCATCTTCGACTTTCCGCGCGCTTCCGTTATCCCAACCACACATCCGTTTCCTAATCGCCTTTGTAGTAAACAAAGCTCAACCCCACCCCTACGGCATCTCGACTATGCAGCTTGATGGTCTTTCCACCAGCGGGGTTGGCCTCCTTTGTATTTAATTTCCACCAAGTACTTCGTCTTCCAGTCCCACCCACTTCCGTCGGTCCGCCCGTTTTTCCTCCTGTTGCCCATATCCTCTCTTAACCTCGAGAGCGTATACCGCGCGCGCGATTTTTTCCCCTTTCCTTTTTACTCTACGCTCGCCAGTTTCTTGTGGCTCTCGCTGATAAGCCGGAGCTTACTTCCTCTCTCCCTATACAGCCCATTGTATTTTCCGATTCCCGTAACGTACGATCTTATTAGATTGAGTTATCGTCCGATAAGTCACGTTCTTGTTGCGTCCATGTTTTTGTCGTGCTCGCTGAGAGAAGGCTAGAGCCGAGGCTGGAGCTCTTCAGAAAGCTAAATTAGGATGTCGGAAAAACACGGGCTTATTTATCAAGGTAGAACGCAAGTCGGTTCTCCGACACGGAATTGAACCGCGCGTAGCCTTTAAATTTTATCTTTACATTCGTAGAGGCAACAATCGGAGGGGGACTTGGCAAAAAGCGGAGACGGGTTGAATCGAAAACGAAGTTCCCGCCCTCCTCCGCCTGGTCAATCCAGTCAAAACAATCCTCATCGCAAAGATTAAGCGCTCTTCATTCAAATCCCCTTTATACCCCAAACCCGCATGTTTTCACTTGCTCTTGCTAATTCGATCCGCCCCCCTACATAAAACTGCCATTGTCATTGTAGCCCGGGAGCTCAAAAAAACAGACGCACATAAACTTCCAACAAATAATTCATGTCGCCTAAAAGCTCTTTTACTCCTCCGACTATGATCGAGCGAGCGTGTGCCCACATGACCGTGAAAACGCGGCGAAAAAAAGGAGTGAAAGAGTGAAAAAATAAAAAAAGGAGGGAGGCAGCACAAGAGAAAACAGGCGGACGAGAGTCGCAAGAGCAGAAGCTCACGCAAACAATCGGCCTCGAAAAATGTTTCCATTTTTCGTTAACGAACGCGCGCGCGCGCGCGTCTCTCCTACCCCTCCTCTGCGTTAGATTACGTTTGCGTGCCCGCGGGCTTTGTTTTCCCGCGCGCGCATGAATCTCTCCCCCGCTCTGCCCCCGCCGCCCTTGCGGACTTTCGCCGTCTCGTCTTTGTTTTTGCAGCGCCGGGAGAGGAAGGATGAAGGGAGGGCGGGCTTGTTAAAGCGCGCCTGTTGTGAAAATAATCGCGCGGTGCTCGCGAAATTACAAGGGGAAGAGAGGCTGCGTGGCCGCGGCCAGGGAGCGACTTACCCTTTCCGGTGGATATATACGACCCGGCGCGCCCTCGGAATATCTATGCGAGATGTGATGAATTTGTTGGAAATATTTAGCAAGCCGGATGTGTTTAGGGAGCTGCTTTTGAGTGTACAGTTGGCTGATTCGATCGAGGATGCGAGAGAGTTATATTGAGGATGTGGCGACGGGATTAACGAGGATTTTGCTTTTAACTATTTTTCATGTGCAGAGGTGTGACGTGTCCGCATTGAATTTTTTACGGAGATAGATAGCGCATGAATTTGATTAATTAATGACGGTCAGTATTTTTGTTATATTTTTTCAGACGATTCGCTTTGTGAAAAACAAAGTGGTACTTTAGTTTATCGTCGATCGAGGTAAAATGTATTTAGAAAAAAAAAGCTACCACAATTGATCATAAAAACTCTTTAGGAAAATTGCCATAAAGATCCAACGTTCGCCGCGTTATAATAATATTACAGTTTTTATCGCGGCATTTCGCATCGGCGTTAAAGCAAGATTTACGCGGTGAAAAATGCATACGCTCCTCGCTTTATATTATCCCGAAGCGCAAAAATTTACATCTTGATCGCGGCTAGCAATTCGAGCGTAAACAAAAGCTCTACCCTTCAACCGAGATCACTTAACCGCTGTAGGCGGCAAGAAGAGCGCCGTCTTTACTTCGATATCCAAACAATTCGGCTCAATTCTGAAACCACAATTTCCACAATGAAAGCAGAGATTATCATCAGAGTCCTCCTCCTCCTCTCCGGTGCTCGGTATTCAAAAGGGTTAATAAACATGCCTCTCAGCGTTGGAGAAGCAATAGTCTTTCGATTGAGGTTCTCCGAAAACTTTTTAACTCTCGGCGACTTTCAAATGAGCCGAGCAAGGGAGAGCAACATCGAGAGGTGAGCGTGCAGGGTTGCCGAAACAGATACTCGCTCGATATGACTCGCCTTGGTACATCGTCCCTCACCTTCCGTATGTTCATACTCCCCCCTCCCTCTTGGCCCCACCCACCTTGTGGGATTTCAAGAGGGGGGCTCTCTTATATTTGCCGTGCTTTCAGCGGCTTAATTAACGCTCGACCGAGCCAATGGAAATAAATTTCCTCTCGATGTCCGCTGGGACTCTACCCGTTTTCTCTTTCTCTCTCCCTCTCTGTGTCTTTCTCGCTCTCTCTCTTTCAGCTCTTCGGGCTTTTCGCGGCTGTTTGCCGAGAAGCCCGAGAGAAGCACCGCAGCCGTGACTTTCGAGACGTCGGGGCTTTTTCAAGTTCGTTGGCTTGCGAGCTCTTCACCGCCTACTACTACCACTACTACTACTATCCGCCTGTTTGAGTTCATCTCGAGATTTTAAGTGGAATTAAGTAGTTTTTTATGCGATGCAGCCGGGAAGACGCATTTTTTTTATTTTTCGAATCTCGTTATCTAAATTATGTTTGATGGCTATGAGAGTTTTAGTGGAATTCTCGAGGTTCTAGCGACCGACTTGTGGCTATATATGAAAATTCGGAAAAAAATATCGAGGTAATTCAGTTGTGCAAGGTGCTTGAGCTTTAAACGACGCCTATAATTTAAGCAGCGCGCGTTATATGGTTTAACATTACAAGATTTAGAGCCCTCGCGCATATATATTAGTATCCATAAAAGTTATTAATACAAAATCAATAGCCACGCCCTCCCCGTGCGCCTCGTAACTCGTCATCAAGGTATAAAACCAAAATCATTACCGTGATTACAGTTTCTCAAAAACATTTTCATGGAATTGCGCCAATAAAAACCCTAGCCAGCCGAGAGCACGTACACGAAACGCTCATCAGCACGAGTGCAAATGTACTTTTTTCTTTTCTCTCCAGCGCACCTTACTTAAGCGTATATAAATACCGCGCGAATATCAAGGTTAAATAATTACCAAAGAACTGACCGCTACACTTCCGGCGAGTCCGGAAACTAGGTCAACCATATGGCTCTCGTGCGCGCCCCGACACGAATATCCAAGGTTTTTCTTAAAAAATTAATACTCCTCCATTTTACAAAACGCCTTTTCGGCTGTTATTTACCGGAGCAGAGGCTCTGTACGCAGAAAAAGATTCACCTCTCGCGGGAGCAGCTTATTCACCGTCACGGGCTAATGAAGCAATCGATCAATCGCTACGAGAGATCTCCACGAACGCGCCTCGCTCAGTGCCAACGAGATGATAATTCAGCAGGACGTAATAGTCAGCTTCCATCTGCAATTTTCATTACGTGGAAAGGCGCGCGCGTCTCGGACCTACTGCCTCCCCGAGCTGCTAGTTTTCCGGCTTTACTTCTTTAATTAATAATTTTGTTAGCCTTGGGGATCTTTTTCTTTGGTTTTTGCGCTACAGCGCGAGAGGGATACAGGGCTCGTCGGTAAGAGAAAGAGAGAGAGAGAGAGAGAGAGAGAGAGATAGCCTAGTCCTCGGTGGCCACTTTGCTCCTTTACTTCCAGTCTCGACTTATAATTGAATGAGAGCTACGGAAAGAAGAGAGCGAGAGTACAGGGTTGGGGAATAATTGGCGGGAATCGCGTCGCGCGGCAAGGGCAAATTGAAAGTTAATGAAAGAAGCGAAAACGGTATGTATAGCAGGCTGAATATCGAGCAATGATAATGGAATATTGCTATGCAAGCTCGGCAATCGTTCGGCTCTCTTTCTTTCTTTTTTTTTCCTGTTGAAGCAGGGGCGGATGGATAACTCGAGTTCGAGAAGTCGGGGATTAGAATTGAATTTTGTACTTTTGCTGCCGATTGCCGCTATGTAGGTCGCTAACTTATTTTCCGATTTTCCTTCGTTGTGGCTGCTTGCGAATCACCCAAGATTGAATTTATCAAGTCTCTTGAGAGAGAGAGAGAGAGAGAGAGAGAGAGCGGGAAAAAAAGCTTTTACCAATCAAAAACTGGAGGACGAAAAAAAAAAGAACGGTAGCCTAATCAATCGATAAGTTTAATAACACAGCCTTAAAGCTCTTCAAATGCATTCCTCAAAAGTATATCCGCATCGAAGCAGTGTATTTTCCATCCCATCCTCTCTCGATCCGTATAATTAAAACGCATCGGAAATGCAAAGAGCCGGAGAGTTTGTAGGAAAGAGGCAGGGGAGGGAAGATGCCGGGGAAAGAGCAGCTAGTTGCATCGTCAAACATTGAAGCCGAGAGAGCTCCAAAATCCGAGTAGATGAGGGAGCATAACCCCGGGGAGCTTGCGATCGGACCACTTGCAGGGTCAGCTTTATGAATAAATCTGAAGAGGAGAAGGAGCCTAGCCAACGCTCGGATAATGGCCCTGGGATTTTCGTTGGGCGGGCGGTGCGTGATAAAAGTACTCGTTAAAATGATCGTCCAGCATCTCGCGCGCGTCGTCTTTTGCTCGGGTATATTTACAGGGCTGTGTTGTGTATTGTCCGCGCGCTGATCGTTTTTATTTACGCGCGGTCGTGCAGAGGTCGTTCCTTCTCCCCGCTCCCTGAGCTTTCGAGAGCACAGGCGCTTAAGTCTGTTTATCTGCTTGATGCTTTGCTGGCGTTGGGCGTTTTCCGACGCTTCTCTGTCTCTCTGGCTTAACTTCTCCCCCCCCCCCCCTTGGTTTTACGTTATTTACCGTCGTCTAGATTCTTTTTTGTGCTTTATGCTTGCGCTACGCACGACTTGCTATTTTTATATTTGCTACAGATTTTTATAACGATTTTATGGCTGTTTTTTTTTTAAACATCGTTCCTTCGTAAACACAGAAAAAAGATCCATCTATAAAGATTGGATTGGTAGTGTCGAAGAGTATCGGGGGTAAAGAAAAAAGTAATCAGACGATCCTCGGCAACGATGTGAGTAAAAGAGAAGAAACAATGTTATCTAAGAAGCCCTAATTCATTTTCCGCGCAGAGAAGCGCAACGAAGGTAGGCGAGGAGGAAGGGGGAAAAAGTTGAATTACACGACGATTAATTACAACGGCAAAGACAAGTGTTCCGCTGTGCTGGAAAAGCCGGCAAAAAAAGCGTTCGTTAGCACAGAGCCGAGAGTCGAGCAGCAGCCAACTCCTCTCTCTCTCTCTCTCTCTCTCTCTCGCAACGCGCAACACGTTCTACCACCCCCCACCCACCCACCCTCTCTCCGCAGTATCGCGTTTTCCAAGGTATACACATCGGAAAAAAAGAAAAGAGCAAGCGACTCTCCCCTCCGTTTTAATGACGATCTACCCGCGCTTTTCTAACAAGCAGCTGTCGTTATGCAGTCGAGCTCGTGTCCCATTAGAATCTACTTTCGAGACGAGAAGAGGGTGGGGCGGGGGCAGACTGTTTTGCTCGAGAGCCCCGACGTTTTTTTTAATTGCTGCTTATGCCCTGTGCCCCGCCACTCACTCCGCCCTTCTTTTCGTCTTTGATCTGGTCTCCGAGCTGATTGTTACTTTGTAATCTACGTGATAGTATTACTGTAGCTTTGGAGAAACGTGAAATGGTAGATTTTTGTTTAACCTTTCATTGTTTGTTTGTTTTTTATTATTTACCAGTCGGCAGGGTAGCTTGAAGTGGGTTTGACAATAGTGCTGTTGCTGAGCGAGACAGTCACGTTGAGAGATATTAAATTTCATCGAGGATAAAAGTGATTCTATATTAACAGATTCGCTGCGCGCGCTACTTTAAAAACCGTCGCGAGGATCAATCTCTACAAACTCGCGTAGAATCGCGACCGATTTTTTTTGTCCAAATATCGCTAAAAAAAGTCCTCAATAAAATCGCATTCATTACGAGCCATTTAAAAGGCAGAAAAGCGCAGAATATCGAAACAAATGAAACAACGAGTAGTGCTGCTGGCAATCGATTTTAACGAGCTTTCGCAGCAGCGACGCGTTTCCTAAGTTCCGAGCTTGCTTGCGAAGGGCGTCCGCTTATGCTCGCCAATCAATCCAACGTAACACTACGGCAGAAAGGAGGGAAGGGAGTGGTTGAGGGCATCGCGGCGCCAGTGGGAGGGAGAGATTAGCCGAGCAGTCCGCTAATGGTCACCGCAGCGCATTTATTAAAGCGGCTTAGCCGGAGAAGGTGGAGGGCACCGCCTCTCCCTCTGGTACTTAGGGCCAAGAGCTGAATAGCCGGTCATCGGCCTGATATTACTGTGCTTTACTACACACTCTCCCAGCCTTCATCCTCTATACCAACTCTTAGCAGCGTTTGTTCATCGCCGTACAGCTTTTCCGGCATCGGATTTTTTTCCCTTATGGCTGTTAAGCAGCTCGAAATGGCGTCGAATGACGGCTATAGTGCGGCTCTTTCGTTCGGACGATGGACAAGTCCGTGACTTGATGACAGGAGATGTGTTCGTCGGAGCTTGGATTTATTTACTTTGGTAGGGCGGGGTTCTTTTTTTGTTCGCCTCAAGCGTTGACGTTACGTTGACTCTGAGTAAGGTACAAGTCTTGCAAGTGTGTTGATCGAAGTGTAATTAGTAATGAATTATTTGATGAAGTCGTTTCAGCGAGAGAAAAGAAATAAAAAGAAAAACGTTTCAAGTTAAATATTGTTGTAACAAAGGAAAAAACTTGGAGTAGCCAAGGGTAAAAAGGCAACGGGGTGTATATTACATTAATTAATTCGGGCTTCTTGTTATTCTTGGCAATGAAAAAGAAGGAAAAAGAGAAAGAGAGAGAGAGAGAAAGCAAGAGAAAGAGAGTATAGATATAAGACAGCTCTCAACATTCCGCTATGGTTCATATTTATTTTTCAAACAAAGATGAAATACTTTGGGGGTTTCTAGCAGCGTTGCTGCTCTCTCTCTCTCTCCCAACCCAAAAGCCTTCGCTAAAAAGCTCCGAAATTTTTCCTCGTCCAGCCGGTCGCTAATTACGCGCGTGCGCCCACTTCAAGCCTTGATATAACGTTTTCAACGAGCAGCCTTCTTTTCCGTTCATTCAACTGCGTCAGTCTCCCATAGGCTTCAATGGCTTCTACCGCGAGAGTTGACCAGTCGAGGTCTGAAAAAATTTCGTGCGGCCCACGCATATATATTTGTATCGCCAGCGGAAAACATCTGTGCCTCGTAGGTATTCCGGAAAATGAAAAAAAAAAAGAAGAGTCGAGCTAGTTCGTTAGTTTCGATCGTATTTCTACAGTCGCTAGTCTGGTATTGGAAAAACCGAAATATGCAGGGGATTTTAGCGAAAAGAATAAGCAAATTTCGACCATCGCGATTCGCGGCACGTGAAACTCGAACTATCTCTACGATATTGTACTGTCGTTGTATCGTCTAGATGACCCCGGGACGTGAAATTATACAAATAAAAAATTTTTGTTTTAATGATTTATTCTCTTGTTGGAAAAGTCGATAGTGTATCAATTCAATGAATTAATTCATCAGAGCTGCATTTATTTTTATATACGAAGACAAAGAAGGGCAGTCGCAGCCAATGGTTAAATCAAATGAATCCGTACGTAGATGCAACAATAATCGAACGTGAGACGCGTTTCAACGAATAATTCAAGCATTTAGCCGGTGCAATGCCCTTCAATAAACATTCGCCGTTTCAAATTACCCCCGTACCCGTGGAGCGACGCCAAAAAAGAATTGGATTTCACGCGCGCGCGTTCCTCCTGTTATTAAGTCAATCGCGTAGCTATACGTGCCCTCAAATAATACAAAAAAAAAGAGAAAGAAAAAAAAACAAACGTAACGCGTCGATGTTGGATAGGTTGAAAGGGTAGACGCGCAAGCCCGTCTGATTATTCATCGCTCGCAGACGAGAGTGCGTATATTTTCGATGGGGAAAAAACGGAATATATACCCTGCAGCTGTAGCCCGGCCGATATTGTGTGCGTATATACGTGCCGGCTCTGTTTGCGAGAGATGAACCGGACTCGTTCCTCTTTTTCAGCTCGCTTTTTTCACGAGCTGCTCAGCGCCCCTCTCCCACCCTCGAGCTATGAAAATGTTCATCTTCAATCCCGGTATTATACATTATTTTTTGTTCATCTCCCCAAAAAAAAGAAAAATAGAAACAGAAAATATTCACATTTATTCAGACAATCGATCATTGCAAACAAATGTATTTCTCCTTTAAAAAAAAACGAAACAAAAAGAAAGCATGAAACAATACGCGAATAAAACAAAATCCAGCCCGAGTCCTGAGTTTGATCAAGCCTAAACGTCGGCACTTTGATCGGCGAACCAAAGTACACAGGCTAGAGCCGTAAAGTTAAGTTAACTATCCTCCTGCCGGCAAGCGAGGCAAAGCTGTGAGGCTGACCTCGCACAGAAGTCTCCGAGAGAGTCTCACTCGCATTAGCGCGTAGTTATCGGCAACGTCGTGGGCCGTCGGTGGGGTTACCGAAAGAAAAGCAAAGCCACATGCGCCCGCGCGAACTCTCTCTCCTAAACTTGTATAGTCGCGAGCGAGAGAGGCGTTAATGACCTGCAACAGCAGCAGCAGCAGCTTGTTCGATTGACGTAACTCCGCTATAGAGAGAGAGAGAGAGAGGGGGGCGCGTTTAAAGGCACACCGAATCTCCCGAGCTGCGGATTATCCGCTGGATGGAGGTTCGCCCCCCAGCATAGAAGTTAGAGCGCGCGTGGGATTAGAGAGGCTTAACAAGACACATATTGATGAGCGCGAAAGCGAATTCTGCGAGCGACAGCTGCAGCAGCCGTTCCACACGCGACACGCGCGCGACGGACTTTGATGCGGTGTAATGGGCTACTTCTACCTTCTAGCTGCTGTGCCTCGGAGTATCGGCTTGCTATACTGCGCTTTGTCCAATTTTCTCCTGATTTACCTCCTGTTACTTTCTGATCGGCTGTTAAGACTCGATTACGCTGTGTATTGATGTGTCGCCTGCGCGTATCTGCGTATAACTGTTGGTTCAGCAAATCGAAGATAATGTGCAACGGATGCTAACGATTCGTGGCTTTTTAACGATTTTAAAAATTAATGAGTTTCTCACGATTTGTCGCGTCTTACCATATCCGATTTATACTACTTAGAAATATCAATTAAAACGAGTTACTAAGAAAGAATGGACTGTTTATTCAAAGTTAATGCTGCATAAGACATTTTGATTACAGCCTATATTTGCCTGGTCGGCAAATTTTTGCCTCGAGGTCGAGAGAGAGAGAGAGAGAGAGAGAGCGAGAGAGAAACGAGAAAGAGAAAAAAGGGAGGAAAACGGCGCCGGCAGGATTAATAACCGTCGAGATTGCAGTCATTTCCAATCGATTAAATTTAAGCTTCGCAAAGTTCTCGCAGCGGAATGGAGCACAATAAAAAAGAAAACGAGAGATACAGCTAAACAGACGAAAGCTAGAATCGCTCGAAAGGACTTGAACTTTTGCGAAAAATCAGCGCTACAGAGAAAAGAGAGTGAGAGAGACTGATATCGGTGGAGTATTTCCGCTGTTCTATTTCGGCAAAAGAAGTCGGTGAATCGATCGAGCGGAAGTTGTGAAAATTCAATAGAGTAGGAGCAAGGAAGGTACCGAGCACAATTAGAAAAGGGGGTAAAGGTCATTTACCGATCGAACGGATAAATTCGCGCTGGATCGTTATCCAAATAGGAGGTCAGAGAGAGAGAGAGAGACTATTTCAGCCGGGAGCGATTTAAATCGGGCTGGAAAGAAAAAACGAGTCGCGAAACGCTGCATTCCCGGGCTCGTAATTAACATAAGTCCACGAGTTGGAAAATTCCCGACGTTCCGGGGTGCAGTCTCTCTCTCTCCCTCTCTCTCTCTTCTCGAATGCGGAATTCCTAACACGTGCGCCGGGGACTTGATTAACGGCGATTTCGGTTTTAATAAAGCCTAGAAGCTTCTACGGCAGGCCGTGTCTCTCTGGCTTTTTCCCGGAAAAATTACGCTTGCGAGAGCGAAAGTAATGGACGTATATATACTGGGGAAACTATGTGCGGTATATATAGAGAGAGAGCACGGTAAATGATAATGAACCGAGGGATAGTGCGAGCGAGTTTGCCCGTCTCTGCGATTTATCAAACGTCAGTGCGTATCGGATGTTTGACGGGTTTTGATGGGGAAACTACAGTGGAGGTGTGTACAGTGTCCGCTGGCCTGTCGATATTTTGCGTATTTACGCGCTGAGAATGCAACTGCTCCCGGGTTAACGGGAATCCAGAGCGGATGTTAATGCTGTTTTATTTTGCATCGGACATATTTGCATGCGACGACTATTTACCACTGAATGACAAATTTTACCAGCGATTTAGATGAATACTGGATTTTTGTGTTTCCGGGAAATAAGGAAAACTAGAGGTAAAACACCGGGGAAGGAAGGTGAATTTGTTTAATACCCGAAGAGAGAAGCAATAAGCTCGGAGAGGAGGAAGTTCGAGAGCAATTGCAGGAGCGATTCGAATTAACTTGGCGTAAAAAGAGGAAATAGGAAAAAAAATAGCGCGCAAGGATCGGCCGGAAGGAGAAGGAAAGTTAAAAGCGATGGGAAGGGCGGAAAAGGACGGAGGAAAAAAAAGGCACGGGCAGCGACTAACGAGGAAGAGCCACACACCGAAGCAGACTGCGGCGAGCTACGTGACCCTATAGCCCGCTCGCGCGACAACAGTTGACGCGAGACAACTTTTCAACGGAACGGCGTAGGTAAGAGGGGGAGAAAGAGACGGGCTGGATGCTGCAGAACGACAATCGCTTTCCGCTCTCGTGGCGCGGCGGCCCGTAATTGCGCTCGCCGGTCGGAAAGTTGGCCGGGTAGCTCTCGCCCGGCGATAGCCGATCCACGACTTTTCCGAGAGACGGAAAAACGAGACGACGACTACGAGACGATTCTATACGCTCGCCGCGATTCGCTTTGTTATTGCGTGGAGTATACGCTCGCGAAAGAGAGAGAGAGAGCGTCTAGCAAGCGACGATCGGCTATTCGAACAGGGAGGGGTTTGTTTCGTGGCTGTTGGGGAGAAAACTATCGTAAACAGATACGAGGCAAACTAGTTCTCCGCGCGATGAAATCGAAAAGTAAGTTTCGGCAAAGCTTTTCGCTGCGATTTTGCAATTGAATTTTTCCGTTTCTCGCTCTCTTTTTCTTTTGTTGCCATAGTAAAAGCTTATTTGAATTTCGACAAGTTTTGATTTCTTCTTTTGCCCCTTTTAAATTAAAATCGTTAAATTTTTTTTTCTAGCGAACTAGTGAGAGTTTCACGGGTCAGCTGGTATATTGTCCTGAACACGTACGATGGATATTTCTCTCGAGTACTTTACCGATCCGTACATCTCTTATGTTAAAAGCGAAACTTTCTGCAAAAACACGTATGTGTGCGTTGAATGGGAACTTTCTCTTCTTTCGAAAAAACGGGCTTTCATTAAAAAAAAAACAATAAAAAACAAATGAGTACTTGACCCAATAAATTTTTAAAACTCCAAAACACCCTAAAAGAACTATATTTATCCTCGAAGAAAAAAAGGGAAACAGACGTAAAACGAGTTCAGCATCCTCCGACGTCATTTTCCCGTTATCCCTCTCTCGAATCTATCACGACCACCCTGTTTCCTTTCGCAGCAAAGAAAAAGGGAAAAAGGTGGGGTACAAGTGCAGTTTCTTGTTTTCCACGAGGCCAGCTCGTAGCGAAAGACCAAGAAAGAGAGGGTATGCCACCCTCCTTTTCGCGCATTGAATTTCGCCATGTCGCGACAGCTGTGGCGATACTAGCCTCCCTCCCTGCAACCCTCTCACCCATCCTTGCAACCCCTCGAAAACTCCCATAAACGTAAGTGCGCTCGCCGGAACTTTTCTCAACGTTCCCGTTTTATGATATGCTCGCGGACGTACGAGTGCTTGCCTGTCCATTGTTTTCGCCTCGCCATTCCTTTTTTACAGGCGAGAGTAAGCTCGCGCTAAAATTTTACGAGCTTTTTCAGCTTATTCTGTATAATTGACTCAAGTTTGGGATAAAGTAGAAATCGAGGTAGAAATGTTGTTCGAAATTTACCGCGGAAAATTCGCAAACGAATCGAATATGGAATATTTCCGTCATATAAGTGAACAGTTTGTATGTAGAAAAGATTGAATGAAAGTAGTACTTACCGTCAAGGTAGATGAAGCTCGTGTTCTTGTAGAAGTTGGTGATGATGGGCTTGATGTTGTCGAAGGTGATGGTGCGCAGGGCATTATCCCTGAGGTCGAGAAGATTAATCACTGGTGCTCCAGCGAGGAAATCTGGCTCAAGGGTGGTAAGCTTGTTCTCACTGAGCCTGAGTTTTTTAAGATTGGGCAGTCCATCAAAAGCGAAGTTGGCAATGTACTTGATTCTATTCTGATCGAGATCGAGTTCATGTAATTCGGGCATTTCCTGGAAGCAACGCTCACCGAGTTCTACGATGAGGTTGTTGCGAAGGTCGAGACGCGTGAGAAGTCGAAGATCCTGGAAGCTCGCCGGATTGACAACTGCGATTTTGTTGTTGTTGAGTTCGAGTTCCTGAAGCGTTGGCAGATGAGCAAAAGCTCGTTCGTGGAGGATGGTGATGTTGTTGTGGTTGAGGAAGAGCTTCTGAAGCCTAGGAACGTCGTAGAAGATGTCACGACTCAGTTCCGAAATCATGTTGTCGTCGAGATTCAGAACACTGAGATTTCGCAGACTCTCAAACGCGTGCCATTTGAGCATTTGGATATTGTTCTTGTTGAGATTGATGGTCGAGACGCTGTGTAGTCCAGCGAACGATTGCGACTCGATGGACGTGAGCCGGGCATGCTGAAAGCTCACGGTGTTGAGGCTCTTCAGCTGACGCAGCACCGCCGTTGGAACGTAAGTTATGCTACCGTCGCTGCGCACCACAAAGCTCAACTTTCTTATGTACATCTGGGAGTTGAAGTGCGCCCAGATTGGGTCGGCGAGTTCGAGCACATTAAAAATCAGACAATTGGCATCCTCAGCAGAAGCGAGCTTGTTGTCATTGCAGTAGCAGTAGAGCGGCGTATCCGCTTGTTCTATGTCGCACACGTTTATGTCCTTGGGCTCCTTCTCTTTACCCGCCTTTCGGCGGTTTCCTTTCTTTTGCGGCGCTGAATCGGCGAGACTCAACGCCAGGGTCAGCAACACGAGACCGAGCAGCAGGTGCCGCGGACTCCTCAGCCACGTCTTCATAATTAATCTGAAATCAAACGATTTTTCTACCATTACATCTCTGTTAACCTTGAAAATAAAAACGAAATAAGAATTTATAAATTAAAGTATGAAAATACATTAATAAGTGAAATGCACTCTTTTATAACGAGTCGCGCGTTACCGCGAAGCATAAAGATCCGCGCGTTTTTCACGCTCTCCCAAGCACGTCTTAACCAAGCGTCGAAAGAGGTGATAAAAGCCTTCAGAGGTCGTAGCGAAAGATAAGCTTTAGCAACTAAGCTTGCAAGCTCGGACACACCGACGTATGACACTGCTTTCACTTTTGGCGTCGCTCCTCTCCACGCGACGCATTTGCCTTTGAGCGCACAGAGAGAAGAGCCGCTCGATTTTTTTTCCAGTCTGGTCATCACGACTACGAGACTACATGCTTGGCTGAGCGCGAAAGCTCTAAGGTGTAAAGGTGCGCGCGGGCCCGTAATGAAAGGGGCTGTATGCGCGCGCGGAAGGAGTCGATAAAAGGAGATTGGACTTGGGCTGCGGGTTTACGCCGCGCTATAGGCGTGAAATGCACGGGACGCGCGGCGTTCTACAGCTTCACGGCTATTGCCATGCCGCCCCGAGCTTTACACCGGATTTACGTCGCGCCTTGGAGCTTTCGATAAATAAGTAGGCGGGCTTGTACTGCTTTGGAATGGACTTTTCGAATATCCGGTTCTTTGCGGTGGACTATTTAACCAAACAACAGTAGCTATCGTTTTTCAAATAATTAATCGAGCTTAGAGAAGTGGGGGGAGGGCGGCTTGGGCTATGTATCTTGAGCTCGTGTTATCCTACACCCATCTTCGTCGATAAATAATAAAGGCTCTCGCGCGGTGAGGATAAGCGTGTGGCGAACGTCGGGAAGTTCGTTATAAATAACTGATGCATCGATATATGAGAGATCCCAAAGGAGAAGCTCACATACGCCACACTAGAAGATAAAGACCGGTAGTCGTTGGTAAAGCACATACGCTCGAGGATTCATTAGGCAGTAACGAAGGAGGCGGCATTGATTAAGTACGATATCCTATAGCCTCTAAAACCGACCGGTAAATTTGGAAATAAGGCACTGCACATGCTCCATCCCCCGGAGCGAAATTCGATTAGCAAATCTTTGAAGATTATTAAAAGGGAGGGTAGCCCGGTGGAATCTATCTGCCGGCAAAAGAGCTGGGTATCTTGCGCACGAAGAAGAAGAAGACGAGCCCGATTGGCAAAATTGATCAGTAGATCGAGCTGGAGTGAGAGAGAGTATCCAACGCTGAATTCCCAATCGTCCGTGCGGCTGAGAAGAGACGTGTGGACACAAAGAGGAGTGTGCCAAAGGCGCGAGGAGACAAAGCCTAGCTCGGGCGCAAAAAAAAGGAAGGGAAGGTGTGAGCGCAAAAGAAACTCCTCTTCTTTTTTCCTCCAAGCTCGCGAAAAAGAGAGAGAGAGAGAGAGGGAGTGGGAGGAAAACGGAGTCTCCGCCGAAAAAAGAGCCTCTTCGCCGAGTGTCGAGTCCCAGTGCTCGGCTTTGAAAAATTATCCGACCAAGCGGAAGGATTCGCGCGCGGTCTTTATTTTTCGAATGGCTGGAGAACTGCCTCTGCCGGGGTCTTTTTATACGAGCCTCCCTATACTGCACTTCTCCTGCGGGTGTGGACGCAAGAAGAGAAAAAGAAAAGAGAGAGAGAGACGCCTTTGAGACGCTTATCGCGCGAGAAGTGTCTCGTGGACGGAGCTTTAGTTTCGTGAGACTGGACGATTTTGTATACGGCAACCCTATGAGACTGGTGAAAGAAAGCTCGGCTTTTTCGATGACACTCCTTCCTCTCTCTTGGAAATTTCTACTCGACTCTCAATTTGACGATCAACGCAAGAGTAAAATCAAGATTATCGCGTATTTGAGGGTCGTTTGAAGGAGGTATAAAAAAATATGGATAATAAAACCACGAGAGCCTTCGGTCTCAATTAACCCGGGGGAGCACTCGTATCTTAGCGCGACATTTCGCTCCGACGATTCTCGCGAGCAAAGCGCGAGCTTTCGAGGGAAATTATTCGAGCCTGCGGTATCTACACGCATATACGCCCAAGCTTTCTCCATTCCGGCTGTTTCCATTCTCATACCGTCTCGAGGCTCTTCTATGCCCTGCATATGGTGACTGTAAACTCGAGCGTCACGTCACGCGCTATTATACTACCGAGTGTCACGCCATCATACCCCTTCCTCCCTCTCCCCGTCACTGCTTTTTCTCGTTATTTACCAGCTGTCGTGGATGCAGGCCTCCTTCTATCTTCTCCCCGGCTCGTGGATATTTTTTTTTGCATACCCGGAAGTTTGTATATTTATATTCGTCTGTGCTACACTTTGAAATGGCAAGTGTACGAGGAATTCTCGAGATACTTTTCATTTTGTTGTATTTTTTGTTTCTTCGTAGGATATGTTTTTACCAATGTTATTTGTATGGTTTCTCTGCGATGATGTGATCAATGTTGTATAAGGAATAGATTACGATCGCTAGAGAGATTTGTTAAAGATAACTGTAATGCATAGCCGGAATTGAAAATATTTTTTAAAAAAGCCTCCTATAGAGGATTAGTATATAGTCAACCATCCAGACACGCTTAAGAATCGATAAATTCCATGTTATCAGGCACATTGGGAACCTGGAAGAATCATACAGGTACGTAGGCTCACGTGCGTCCAGGCCAACACATCTTACGAGAGTGGAGGTTGGACAAGGGGTAGAGATGCCGGACGAGCGTGTGTTTGCTCGAGAGGCGAGGTACCGGCGCCAGCGCTTGTTTGCCATGTGCTTTGGACCTCGTGTATTTGCGAGCCATTAAAACTTTATTGGAGGAGAGGGACATGCCACGCCGGCGACGTATGGCGAATGATAAAGAGTAGAGAGAGGAGGGTCGAGGAAAAAGGGAGGTGAAACCCCCCCCCCTCCCCCTCGTACTTCCGAGGTTTCTTTTTTCAAATGTTTTTTTTTTTATTTTGCGACTGGTATAATTCAAAGTTGACGGGTGGAAGTTTCGTGGCTTGGAAGACTTCTGGCTTTCTGTCTTGCTTTATTTCGTGGCCAGGCTCAAAGAGGTATCACGCGAGACTGGGCTTTATGCTTTTCAATAAAGTTTTCAGCGATTTTTCGCGGATAATGCCGTCTCTCGGATAGACCGCCGGCTCAAATGATAACTTTGAGCTTTGTTGCTTTTAGTCGGCTAGCCGGTAGAAAGGCTGTCGCGAATTTTTTCATCTTTGTTTACAATTCGATGTTTTTTTTTAATTTTCTGTATATTGGATTCTTTTTTAATCATTTAAAGTGAAAGATTCGATTTGATTACAATTGTTTGTAATAAAAATAGGATTGACGAGCTAATTGAACTTTATTGTATACAATCTCGTGAAGCAAAAAATTTCATTTGGATATATAACAAATACAGAAATATTCCTAGAATTTCGAAATAAATGTAATGAAATCTGTTTCGCATTCTATTTAATATACGTGCCCATCACTCGGGTGCATGCTCTGTATGCCAATAAAATTAAAAAATAATTACAAAAACTCAATAACAAACAGAAAATATAGATAAAAAAAAATTAAAAAAGGCTCTGGCAACACGTCTGGCGTTTTGATTAAGCGCAATATGAAGGGAGTTCCACGATCCGACACGAACAATGGACCTTTCCCTCATAGTGGAACAATAATTCGATCCTTGGCCCTAACCGGATTGGTGATCCTCTCACCCTGTCGAACTTTTAAATGAAATTCCTTCAAAATATCTCGAATGCGTCGCGCCATCCGTGACCCTCGCCCTCTCCCCCCACTTTTTGCTCATCCGCGCACTTCTAGCTAGAAAATGCCCATTAATTTTGAAGAGGAATCGATAGGTAATAGGCGAGAGTTTAGGGTGAGTTACGTTGTCTCTCGATTATTAAAATCGCGAGATGCTTTTATCGTCATATTTCAGAGGGCCTACCTAAAGTTCTACCCGACGACTTTGACGAATCTAAGGAATTAATAAAGGGATTTTAGAAGACAATCGAACTGTCGTCTCGTGTGGCACGTTCATCAATGTTTTAAAAGCTGTATAAATATCCTTATTTTTTATCTGGTAAAGAAATTAATAAAATCGTAAGATTATGTTTCACAATTAGCGCCATGAATACAGAGCGTATCCCTGAAGCCTCCTTAAACTCAACAGCACATTAATCAAGTCGAGAAGGAGAGAGAGAGGAGACTTGGTCTTTCAGTGCGTTTCTCGCCTCCGCAAGTCTCAAGAGAGCTTAAATTCGCTGCTCATTAGAAAGCGGCCTGCTTATCAGTTTCAAATCGCGTACACTCGCACCCAAGCCCCCCACCTCCGCGCCCCCGAATCTTCCCGTACCAAGAACTCGTTCGCACGAGCTATCTGCTACAGGGATCTTCTATACATGCACAGTCGCACACAAAGTCGGAGGAACGTCTGGCGCGCATTCCGATAAGATTCTAATTAACGAAGCCTTATTGACGGCGCGCAAGCTCTCGTACTCGACCTTAAAGCTCGATATCCCATGAACGACACGCTGCTTTTAAAGCCAGAGCTGTAATCCGGTAGACGAGAGCTCGCGTGCGTTTTTCTCCTCGAATTATCGCGAGGCCGAAATTTTAATGAGCCGCTCGTATATACTCGGAGCCGTGTGTACGGAATAGTAAACGTTAAGTGGGGGGCAGGGTTGCTGCTGCTACTCTGCGCGCTAAGGTGAGAGACAAGCGCGCGCCCAGGCTAATTTTCGGTGCTTGATTTAAAAGCTCGGAGCTACTCTCACAGTCCTCTTACGCTCCGAGCTCGTCTCTCTCGCTCCACATGACCAAGTACTCTACGCACAGCTTACGCTTAAAGACTGGCTTTTGAGAGGGCTTTTGATTTTTTCGGTTATTTATTGATTTTTTTTTGCCTTTGGTTTATTGCTGTTTGTCAGGGTAAAGTTCGTTCTTGATTAGGCTTCGCGAGTAAACAGCATTTGCGATGGCTATAGAGTCGCAATTTTGAAACAACGCTTAATTGCCGCTAGGCGAAATTTTCGTCAATTATTATCTTAATTTCCGTTCTACTTTCTGGAAATTACACGCGCTTTGCATATACGGGCGCCGTTTAAAAGCTCAGGGGCCTGTATTAAACTCTATAACAAGCTCGACTTTATCATTCGCGAAACGTCAGACACCGGCATCGGCTTAATTTCAAGGCGAACTTTTGCCCGAGAAGGTTGGCCCTCTTGAGATAGAAGAGTGGGAGGAGGGGGGCGCTGATACTTTGCTCTCTTACGCTCTTATTATAATTTTCGATTTTTATACGCCATCTTACCCCTCCATTTTCGCCGGAAATTATCGCAGTTAAATTTAATTAGAGAAGAAAAGCTTGAGGAGACGGGGAAAGAAGGGGCACGCGGAGAACGAGGTCTCCTCGCAATTGGAAAATTTACACGAGTGGCCCGGCCGTTCTTCGCGCTTCGTTTTATCGCGGCGAGGAATAAAAGGAGGAAAAAACTTAGCCTGGGAGTAGTTTGAATTTCAAATGACGACGGCTGGACGAATGGACTATGGTTGTTTTTTTTTCCTTTTTTTTCAACATGACTAACGTAGCATCTTGTTATGGTTTAATTGTCGAGACGAGCCGGGAAGTGGACCAGTAACGACGGGTTTGTATCTAACTTTGTCTTGCTTCTCCCCCCTTCCTCTAGTTATCTTCCTGAACTTGTCGGACAAACACACGAGCAAATTTCATTAGTACATTCAAATTTTCGGTCGCACAATTGCCTTAAGCGTTGGAAGTAAAACAGAGGGAAACAAAGCGACGTAAACAGCCGGTTGTACACAAGCGATAATTTTATTAGTCCACTTATATATGCCGAAACAATGGTATCCTCTTATTATCGGGCTGAAGGTGAGACGAGAGTTGGTAGGGTGGGAAACGAAGTAGAGCGTATACACCATTATACCGCCGATAATTGACCAACAACTGCAAGCTCAACGAGAAGTCACACGCGCGCGCACACACATACACCTATACGGAATATTGCGAAAGCAGGCTCGTTCTATACACCCTATAATTACAGCCGAAAACCGATAAACTGTTGACATTAAATTAATGCGCACGGGAGAGAGAGAGTCGACGCCAAGGGATAATCGAGTTCGGTCGAATATGCCAAAGCCGGGAGAGAAGAAGACCGCAGCAGGGGTGGGATGGTTGTGGAAAAAGTCGGCGCGGGGGAGAGCTTGCAAACACAGTCGCGTAATCATGGCTCGCTCGCGCAAACAGCGGCTCCGCCGGCTTAGATAAGGGAGCGAAAATCCCCGTCGCCTCTCCCTCGGCTCTCGTGACGCCAGACACTTTAATCCAGGACGATTATCGCCTCTCCAGCCTTTCCTCCTCTTTCTCTCTCCCCTCCATACTCCGGTCTGATGTGCGTGAGTATGCGCGGATGATCGCTCCTCACGTGAAGTCCGGCACGCGAGGGGAAAAAATGTGTGAGAAAACGAGGAGAGTGCGGGGGGTGGGATAGTCTATATGCTGCAACGTTTGGAGCTTTTGAGTTATGAGCTTGCTGGCTGGAAACTTGCGGGAGCTTGAGCGATGATGCGCTCGGTCTTGTATGCACGAGTCGTGTTTTATTGTTGCTTTTAGGAAGGTACACGTATAGATTTGTATAAGTAAAAATTACTATATTGTATAGGTTTTTGGGGACAGACTCGATGTATAGAGGAATTTTACTACATGTATAATACT
>JAPYYQ010001602.1:0-54977 GCA_030522585.1 Anagyrus pseudococci
ATTAAAAATTTATTTTTTGGTCCCAATGTTCTTCTTAAATTAAGTGCTATTAAAGGAAATAATCAACAATGTTATAGTTATTTTGTAACAGTCATTTCTAAGATATACCTATATATTCGTGAAGAACCTCCTTAAATTAACGACAAAATAGCGCTGTTAAATTATTGCTTTACAAATAATATTTTTACGCTCATTGAATCACAATTATCTTGTGTTAATAAAAAAAAAGTATTGTGTAACAAATGCATAGAGGTGTTAATTAATGTCGAAAACAAATGCCATTGATAAAAATTCTATCCGAAAACTGATCTTATATAAATATACCCGGCGATTTCCAAGAAATGCCGAAAAAGCGGAAGACTGGCAGGTAAAAAAGCCACCCGCGCTCACATAGAAGACGCGCCGACAAAGGAACGCCGGCCCGGCTAATCCCGCGCTCGCTCTCCTCTCTCTCTCTCTCCTTTCTCTCTCCCTTCCGGCTGCTTGTAAAAGCGAGTCATAAATTAAATAAAAATATCCGTACGCGCAAGAGAAGGACAGAGAAAGAGAGAGAGAGATGTTATACATCGGAGCAAAAAAGTCAGAGATGCCTTAGGGACAAAAGAGAGAAAGCCGCGGATTAATAGAAATCGAAGCGTAAGGAATAAGGAGAGGAGCTCGCTAAAATTCCGGAGCACGCCGGTATCTCAGATGAAGAATACACGCAAAAGCAAACCTACCTCCGAGACCACCAACGAGGAAGGAGATGAGCTGTCCGAGGAGAAGCAGCAGGACGAGCACGGAGAGCTTCTTGCCGCTGAGGTTCTCAATTATCGTGCCCTGCATCGTGGCTTGCCGCTGCTCTCTTTTTCAATCTCTCTTGTTCTTAGCGGTAGTGTCCTTTCTTCTCCTCTCCTCTCTACGCTCTCCACCTTTCGTCAATTATATCAGCGAACTCGCGCAATGTAAACGTCGTTGCCGCTGTACCTGCGGAAGCTTTGCTCCGAACTCACTGACTCCGGATTGTCTAACTCCAGACTATAGAGCTATATACTCCGGCTCTCTCTCTCTCTCTCTCTCTCTCTCTCTCTCTCTCTGCTGACTATGTCGCTCTCTTTCTCTCTCCCTCTGTGCGCCGATATTATACTGAGAAACGCAAGAGGATAATGTGTACACCTACACGCAGCCTCTCGGTGTAGGTATATATATTTGTTGGAGTTGAAAATTGCGGTGAAACGTTAGCCTGGACGTCGGCGGCCGTTTGATGAAACGCGCAATGTTTACACTGATTTTAATCGATCAGGGGAAAAAGATAAAATGAAAAAAAAACGATCCAGTTCGCACAAATTACTCGGGATAACACCGATGATATACTGTCGATATACAAAGAACACTCCAAGGCAGTATTCATGGGCGCACACGCGATCCGAGAGGAGGCAGAGTAAGCGAGCTCGAGTCGAAAACTCGAATGAGGCACGAGCGCGCCTAGCACTCTCAGTGTGTATAGTTGCACCGGTGCAGTGTATGTGTGTGCGTGCTAGGGGAGGGAAGAGAGAGAGAGAGAGAGAGAGAGAGAGAGAGAGAGAGAGAGAGAGAGAGAGAGAGAGAGAGAGCGGCGCGACCGACCGCGAGGGAGCGCTGTCGCTGCGCCGCACACAGCACAGTGAACTCCGCAATAAAAATTTTAAGATATCAATAAATAAAAAATACGCAAAATTGCGGAATTTTGCGTAGGGTTTGCAACTGCTTTCCAAAAAACTGCGGATTGCTTAGTTCTTTAGACAAAAATAAAAAAGATAAGTGCAGCGAGAGATCGGAAAAACGCTTATTGCAATTCGAAAATGCATCCTATCTAGATAATATTTGCATCAATCGTTTGCAAAAAAATTGCGGATTCCAGGGACACATTTATATTAAGGGTTGTTTATTAGAATTATTCAGAAATAAATTTTTTTAATTCCTCAAGTACATTTGCACGGTCGGTAATAGATTTGATTAAACTACAAGATACACGTAATGACTTGTGTTGTACTTCTGTAGGTTATCATTTGTGATTACTGGTGATTCTCTTTATGATGACATGCTTAAAATAAAAATAAATGATATTTTGCCTAAAATTTGATTGTGTTTGTTACCAGTCAATAAATAACTTACCGACCGTGCAAACGTACTTAAGAAATTTAAAAAAATTTATTTCTGAATAATTCTAATAAACAACCTTTAATATAAATGTGTCGCTGGAATCCGCAATTTTTTTGCAAACGATTGATGCAAATATTATCTAGATAGGATGCATTTTAGAATTGCAACAAGCGTTTTTCCGATCTCTCGCTGCCCTTATCTTTTTTTGTCTAAAGAACTAAGCAATCCGCAATTTTTTAGAAAGCAGTTACAAACCCTACGCAACATTCCGCAATTTTAGGTATTTTTTGTTTATTGATATCTTAAAGTTTATCGCGGAGTTCGCTGTGCTCTCCAAAAGCACCCGCCCAGACCAACCCTGGGCGCACAGTGGCCCCGAACATTGCCGAACGCGAGCGAGAGCCTCCCGCTCTTCGTTTTCCCTCCTGGTCCTCACTTCCCCGCCCCCTCTGCCGGCGTTATTCTAGTAAGAGAGCGGTCGGGCGGGCGCGCGCGCCTCTCACCGTCTCGCTTCCATTCCGCAGTTTCCGTACACGCGACGACGCGATTTGCGGCGGAAAGGGAAAAGGGAGAGAAAAGCTGATCGCGCCGGGCGCGCGCGTGTGCCACCGCCGCCAGCAGCGTAATATATACATACACATCCGCACGCGTCGATGGCGCGGGCCGTGGTCGAGGGAGCGAGACGCCGAGGACGGAGTAGTGGAGGAAAGGGCCACCGGACACACTGCACAGCCGCCGCCGCCGCCGCCGCCACGTTCTCCGGCGCGTAGCCGCCTGCTGCCGCTCTCTCTCGCTCTGCTTTGCTCTCTCTCTCTCCCTCTTTACTACTACTGCTACTGCTGCCCGCCATTTTGAAACAAGAGTGGATCCTCGCCGCCGCCGCCACCGCTGTCGTCCGAGATAGCCGGAGAGGTGCTGGACAGGTTTCGAGGCCCTTAGCTGTGTGCTCCCTTCCGGCCCGCAAGTGCTGCAGCCTCGTTAGCCGAGCGGCTCGCGGCCTTCAAGCCCTCCCGGCTGCCCTGAAGCTCGCAGGCTCATCGCGCGGCTGCCTGTCGTGCCTCTGCTCTCTCAGCTGCGGGAGGAACGAACCCCGGAGAGAGTGGAAGAGCACCGATGAGGAGTCGACCGGTAGCACCGGCAGCACACGCTAGCCGGTACGAGGCTTGAGGATCGCCCTCGAGAGTTGACAAACTGTCCATTGCCAGCTACGTCGTCGCCGACTCCACTACTATAGCAACGTCGTCGCCGCCGCAAGTCCGCAGCAGCCGCTGACGTCGCCGTCTTTGAGGTTAAAGTCGGCGTCTCTGCACGGCACGTTCGGCGTGACCGCAGGCGTCAATTTCTGCTGGAGGTGCGTATTTCTTTGTAATTGTTTACGCGGGCACGTCAGAACGATTCGCAGCTCTCCGCCGCGAGGCACTTCTTCCGGGATTTTCTCGACGGCGGCTGCTGCTTGGCTCTCTCTCTCTCTCTCTCTCCTTTCCTCTCCTCTTTCTCCGTACCGTCTTCTTGTCTCGTTCGTACGCCTCCTCATCTCGCGTCGATGAAAATGCCCGAGATGTATTTATATTCACTTAGTTAGCTACAAGTAGGACAGCTGATTAGAGGATACACTCGGCAAACGCGCTCGCCGAGGTTGATGATCGCGGAAACGTCAGCGGCCGCTTTCTCCTCCCCTGACCGCTCCGATTATACATCAGGCCCCCGTTGATTTTTCTCGTATTATCGTCGCGCGTCTCGACGCAATATCATTGACCATCTCTCAACGGCAACATGTCACTTCAATTCGACGGCCTCGTCATCATTTTATAACGACTCTTCTCTCGTCGTCCCTCCCTTGCTTCTATCTTTTTTTTGTTTTCATTTTTCTTTTAATACTTTAAATTTGGGCAAGTGTAATTAGTGATATAGCGACACTTGCCGAAATTACGATTTGTCACGTGTCAACTACGTGTCTCAAGTTTCACATCAGACATTGTCTTCTCGAAATGTAAACTTGGGGGAAAAAAGTTTATCATTTTGGGATCGATAGGCCGATAATGTTCACGTAATAAGTTTTGTTGACGTATGTTTAAGCACGAAATAGATAACGATTGTGGCGTTTTTGTTGATATTCAGATATTAATAGCTACCTTATTAATTAATAATATTTTTCAATTCTTAACCGAATTTCTAGAATTCGTCATGCTTTTTTGCGATTTATTGATTTCAATTTGTCTTTTTTAATGAACTTATATACATTTGATTTAATTATCTATCGTAATACTGATAATTTTTTTAAATTTATCAAACACTTGAATTCCATTGTAACTCGACACAATTCGTGTGTTACGAAAATCATTAATTAGTAGTATTCGTATTAATTTAAATCAGTACCTATCTCATAATTTAAATAAAAAGCATGAAATTAAATTCATGCTAATTTGTTTAATCAACGATCTCCAACAATTTGTGCTTGATTAATTATGAAAAAAAAAGATATCGATGTTATGATTGATTTTCTTTTAGTTATAATAAAGCAAATTGAAACGTGTAAAAATATAATATAAATTTAAATTAATATTGAAAATTTGACAAAAGATTCATTAACTCAAGTATTTTGGAGAGACGAACGAAGGTTGTAATTCTACGATCAATATAAAATTAATCACAATTACATAAAAATATATAAAAAGTAATGCGTCGACAAATCGAACTAATTATACGAAGAAAAGAGTTTTAGCAAAGTATTTACATAACGAAAAAATTCTTCTTGTTCTTATCAATATCAGCTGTAATGAAGTAATGTAATGTGTCGCATTATAAATTGGAGCTCGAGCACGTGAAAATCAATGATAAATAAGGAGTATCGATAAGGTGATCAAGCGAAATAAGATAAAGCCGAAAGTGGGGGGTGGAAGGGAGGGGGTGAGGGGAGAAGCGCCTTTGCTGTGTTCTATAATCCGGCGTCGAATGGCCGAATTTCGGGCTGTACACGTAAAGTTCGACCTGCCGGGCGCTTACGCCCAGGGAAGAGAGACGTGTCTTCGGTGAAAAATCGATTTCCCATGGAAAGCGGACGCGCGGAAGGACGAACACGCAGCGGCACACGAGCCGAGAACGCACAAGCCAGTGTGTATTAATGAGCATCGGGTGGAGGGCTTTTCTCGAGAATCCAGCGTCGATTGATTTCGCTTCCGAGCGAGTCTCCGCAAAACAGGCAATTGGCGCGGCCAGAGGCGCGTTTCTCGTGTGAGTAAAGCCGACGACGCCATAATGTGTGCGCGTGTAATACGTGTGCATGCCTGCGCGTTTGTGTATAATATGTATATACGCGCGTGTGCCAGCAGACTAGTAAACACGTTGATTAATCCAAAGGCATTGTACGAAGCCTTGGGGGCTTGGACTCGGTCAAGAGCGTATACCGTTAGACCGGGATCGCGTTCCACGGGGGCACGAGCTCTCTGTATGTGATATGCTCCCTTCCCTCTCGACATCGTCTAACTCAAGCAGACCGCATGTATATAAACAAATGCATGCCAGCAAGGCGCAGTTAAAGGGCAGTGCACGCAGGGGCTCCGATTTCCGATGCCTCTTCGCCGAAGCAATTATGCACGCGCGCGCCTGCGTATATTACGTGTGTGCGTGTGTGGGGGTGGGGGTTTAGGTTTATACACGAGAGTGCCCGGCCGGCATGATCGTTTCGCGGAGGGAAAATGCCAGGATTCGACGGGCTAATGCTTCCGCCTTCCGCTTTCCGCATTCCACTTTTCACAGACGCTTGGGTTTTAGGTGCACATACATAAGACTGCCCGCCGCTGCTGCTTGGCGTTTAATAACGTCCCTCCCCTTCCTCCTCCTCCTCCTCCACCACCTCCTCTCTCCATTGCATCGTACTGTCTCCCTCGTGCTTTCCCTCCAACTATCCTTGCTTTTCCCTTCCCTCTTTCTCGCTTTTCTTTCCTGATATCTCTCTCTCTCTCTTTCTGTTTTATTCTCTCTTTCAGCAAATCGAAAAAGCCCGTGGCACGTATTTTTCTCTCCCTCCTCTCTCTCTTTCGAGCGCCGCTACTGCCACCACCACCACTACCTCCTCCTCCGCCGCCGCCGCTACCGCCGCCGTCGCCGGCTATCCAATTCCCCACCTTCTCTTATTTAGTGGTTTTGCTCTCGGGGCACACGAACGTGCACAGGTACGTAGCGCACGTAGGATACACACGGTGTGTCCGCAACCTCCTCCTCCTCCTCACCTCCCTGTGCCCCCCTCGCTCCTTTCCAGTTGGTCCGACTCGTTCGACTGCTGCTCGACCAATTTGCTTTCCGCGGCTCTTTCTCTCTGAGCTGCTGCTTGTTGTATATATATATATATATATATAGACCCTATCTATCTGTTGGTAATATCGGCCCGGAGACTCTCTTTCACCACCGGCCAGCCGGGAGACGACGACACAACTCGTTTTGTTTTTTTCATTGTTTCTCTTTCTGCGCTCGATCGAGCAGTCTCGTTGTTGCGGCTAGAGGCCGGCTAGCCGGGAGAGAGAGAGCCCCAGGCCCCTCCGGCAACTATATAGCTCTTTGCCGGTGAGGACGAAAACAGTATCAACGCTGTGCTGCCCCCCCCCTCCCCCCTCCCATTCCACTGTCAGTGACGAGGTCGCACCGGGCCCGCAACGACCTGATGCATTTGGACCTGACATTGACGATACTTACTTGCTCTAGTGACAATTGTAGGAACTTTTTAGAGTTGCATATCTACGCGATTCGGAGCTGCTCTCCGTGTGTGCGTGTGTTATTTTACAGCTTAGTAGCTCCGAATAACAATTCGGGAAAAATAATGCAGTCTGCGCTTTGTTATTCTCGCGCCAACGACTTTTCGAGTATAGAACTGTCACGAGTTTATTTGTAAAATTGGCAGAGTCAAAAACAGTATTTAGTAGGTGTAGAAAAAAAAGAAAAACAAGTCGATAAGCACGAGATAATTTATGTTGTCGTGAAAATGTACAGCATTGAAAATCAATCGGACGCGAAAGGAAGCTTGAAAATTTGTTCGCTATACACTTTGATAGAACTGATTTCGTAATCCGAGTTAAATTACCGCGATACTCCGAATTCTAATTAAATCGGAAAAAACAGGGTCACGTTTATCTCTGTTTATCTTTTGCAAATATAAAATTAAAAACGAATGAATGGAAAACAATTGTAGATTCGTGTGTGTTACACGGTTTATCGGATGCTCAGGTAATTCTTGTGATCCGAAAATTCGGTTATAATACAATTTCAGGTCGTTTGTCCCACATTAGATTTTGTAAACACAGTCACCGTAAGCGTCTCCTTAGATTTGTTTTTCTCATTTTTTTCTTGTCCGGGCTTTTTGCTCCGGTTTTAAAATATCCTCGCCTTCGACGAATTTTCATTTTCAAGGATCTCTCGCCAACTTGTCCACTCGCTTGCATTTTTCATAGAAATTAGCGTGATGGATGTCAAAATAAATAAAAAAATGTATTTCCTTAGACGCACGAAAAGTATATGAAATACTGATATTTCGAATGACCACGTTAATGACGTCAATGTTTAAGCCCCACCCCTACGACAGATCTTAATAGGTACGCGTCTCCGTGGCGTACTCGACAAGAGAGAGAGAGGCGGGCAGACGTGTGTGAGGGAGAGAGAGAGGCGAGAGGTTAAGTCGGCCGCGCGCTCTGATCCCCGAGGGGGATCCTGTTCTTACGTCTTTCCTTGCCCTCATCCTTAGGCCAACTACCCCTCGTTGGAGATGCAACACTTTGTTGCGTAGGGCTTCGGTAATAGAAAGTCTTGTATAATAAACAACGAGTAGTAGAGAAAAAGTGCCTACAGTGGCAGGCCTGTTGGTCCGGGCGACGAGTCTCATTACCGTTATCGGCGCGTCCCTACCAACGACACACAGATGAAATTGCGAGTTTTACAAAGCCACGCTTCCCATGGCTGTTTCGGATACTGTGCCTTTGTCAAAGCTCAAAGCTAAACGCGCTTATCTTCTGTTTTCAGACAAGTATGGAAGCCATGGACTTGGACGGCGATGCCGTGGTTGATTTAAGCGTTGGGTAAGTGATTTATATGCCTGTGTATGTGTTTGCAAGCCAAGTGATGCTATTAATTTAATAATATTCGTTTGACAGAAGTAGCAGTAGAAGAGAGTCACCAGCCACTCCAGCTAATTCTGTTAGCAACACAGGTGCTCCGATAGATTTGGGTGTTAATTATTCTACAACTAGTCCCAGCTTAGATAATAACATGCCTGAATCAAGAAATATCCAGAATTCATCCAGAGGAATTCTGGCTCCAAAGTCTGGAGATGATCGTAGATCCAGGCGTAACCTTAGACCTAGGACTGAGAGAAGCTACGCTGAAAGTCCAGATGAGCCAAGAATTAATGGCTATTTAAATGGAAATGCATCAGATAGCGATGAAGGTACAAAGAATATTATAATGTTAATATATTTAAGCTAATTTTTAAAAAAATACTATAACTTTAATTATTATTTAATAGCTGAGATGCCACCCTTGCCACCAATTAAGGAATTAACTTCAGATGAGTTGGCTGAAAGAGAGAAGAATTTGAAAAAATTTAAAGAAGAGCTTAGATCTGAAGAAATGAAACTGGTGCTTCTGAAAAAATTGAGGCAATCGCAACAATTAAAAGAAAACATAGCAACAGTGCCAAAAGTTCCCAATAAATTACCACCACCATCAGTCACTTGTCAACCTGTGCCTCCACACAGGTTTGTTATTTTACTGCAGTACATTATTAACATTTTTGCAAGTGTTTAAATTCATTTTTATTTTTTTAGTAGTCACAGAACAGGGAAGGCACCCCCACCTTTATTAAGAGGACAGCCTGCACCAAGTAGGAACAGTACATTACACGCACCTCCCCCTAATATGTTACTACCACCAACGCCATTGAGAAGTTCACTATCTAGTACTGGTATGCCAAATATGGTAATACCACAGCCACCTCTTCCACGTGTTAGGAATATACCTAATGCACCCAGTGTACCCAGCTATCATCCTCCAGCTGACAGAACTGAGAGGTCTACAAAAGACCCAACACCATCCCCGGCACACCAGGTACAACAAAAAGTAAATTTCCCAATTTTTTATATTATTTTATCTTATAATTAATAATAAACATTGAATTGAGTTAAAAGTTCTAAAGTGCTTTCTTAATAAGTAGTTGTTGCACATTAATTAATTATTATTTATGTATACATGCAAATCAGCTTGTTGGATCTCAAGAAAACAAGCCTGCTGTGTCACTAAATGCACCTATAATTCCTGAGCAGGTATTGATTAGATCAAATACGTAGAAATTGATCAAACTTGTAGGATTTTTTTATTTACTCCTGCACTAAATTTTGCAAAATAATGTGAATATTAAAATCATTTTAATTTATTTAAAGTTAATATGCGCCCGATCAAGTGTTTGTTTATTTTTCTTTTCTAGTTTATAAGCCTTATTAATGTACCGATTATTAATTTACAAAATTTTTTTTAATCTTACAACATACAGTCGTATTAACGAAAATATTTTATAATAATTTAGGATAGAAATCGTGAAGATTCGCAAACACCTGCACAACGCCAGGCGGCGGCTAAACAAGCTCTCAGGAAGCAGCTGGAGAAAACACTTCTGCAGATACCACCTCCCAAACCTCCGCCACCGGAAATGCATTTCGTACCAAGTCCATCAAATCCGGAATTCATTTATCTCGTTGGTCTGGAGCACGTGGTGGATTTCATTACAAAAGAGCCTGCTATTCCTCCTCCTCCTGAACCCTTTGAGTGTACACAATGTAAGACTGATTTTACTCCCGTCTGGAAGTGGGAGAAACCGGCAAATAGTGGAAAGAAAGACAGCCCACAAGGTCAACACGCAACGTTCCAACGACCAACCGCGGGCAGAGATCCTCGTGTTATTTGTGAACACTGTGTGACGACCAACGTTAAGAAGGCCCTAAAAGCTGAACACACTAATCGGTATGTAAATAATAGATAATTGTATAAAGCAGGAAAAGACAATCAACGTTACTAATATTTTATAAATCATTTACAGACTGAAGACAGCCTTCGTTAAAGCGTTGAAACAAGAGAAAGAAATTGACGAAAGATTAGCACAAGCTGCATGCCCAAGTCCGGATCCACCAGCGTCGAAACCGGTACCGAAAGCACCTACCCCAACGAGAAGAGTCGCAACTCCTCCAGCACCCCCACCTCAAGTCCAAGTACAAGCACCGCCACCGGCGCCTACGCCACCGACTTCCAAACTTCAAGATCATCACTTCGCAAAACTGGCCGAGTCAAGCAAGTTTCCTCATCATGCAACTGCTGTTGCTCTTCAACAACAATTGCTTCAACGTAAGTTTTATATAATGATTAATGTCATCTGTTTGCCTTATAGGTATAGAATTTAATAAAATTAAAGAATTTTGTAATAAAACTTATAATTAATTTCAGAATTTGCTAAGAGCCCAGTAGCGGGATTTTCACCTCATCAATCCTTGCCAGCACATATGTTGCCACCGGCCATGAATCCATTAATCTACTCTTATCAATTGGCAATGGCTCAAGCCGCCAGTAGTAAAGATCTTGCCGACTTACAACGTATTCAACGTCAGTATCTGCTTGACATGATTCCGTCGCAGGTGCCTCAAAGCCAAGGCAATCAAAACTCACCCCGGGTTCATCCGCACAATTGGAAAACGTAACCGGGCCTTTATTAGTCCCAGGTTGAGAAATGACTCTTTTAACGTTAACGCAAAGTCGATGACAAAATTGTGCTTTAAGTAGGCAGAGCCTTCATTCGTCACAACAAGAATGGGGAAAAGCCCGTCATTTTATTGGAATTTTTTTATCGACTGCTACAAACGTTTTGCACTTGAGAATAACGGCAGATTCGTTACGGTTTTTTGGTGTACAATTTTAATTAAAGTGTGCTTTTTTAAAGCGAAAAGTTGTAATTTTCTTGAGATCGACGATAAGAGCGTGTGTATTTTTTACGTTAAAACAAAAAGAAGGTACACAGTAAAGACATTATTTGACACGTCTTCTCAAAGCGACATTTTATTTAAAAGGGAAAAAAAACAATATGAAAGTGTTGTCTTCATTTTTCGGAGACGAAATAAGTGGAAGTGTATAATGCGTGATATGAGTGTATTTGAATATCTCAATAATAGTAACACCATATTAAAATATCGTTTGTATGTTAGACAAATAGTAAATGTGTTAAACTGATGATTGGTTGAATAATTGGAATATCAATCAATTTGAACAATATAGTAATCGCTAAAATCGGACTAATGCTGTCAATAAATACATTTCTCGGTACATTTATTATGATTATTTGTAGGTACAAATAAATGATTTTTTTTTCATTTTGTTGACTTACTTTAAGCATTTGACGATGGTACCTGTATTCCGTATATGTATGATGACAATTTACTCTAAAATTCAAAATTTGTCTTTAGTTATGACTAAAGAATAAAAAGCATGGTTGTAATTAATAGTGAAGTTCTGTTAATATAAACAGAAATCACGTTTTAGTAAATTAACATACTTTAATTCTATATAATGAGTAAAGCACGATTGCGAAACATGTATGTTATTAATACGTTTAAGTCACGGAAATCTCGTTCTTTGTACTAAGCAATAGTTTCTCAAGTTTAAGCTCAATTTTAATACAATTAATAAGACACGTAAGAGATCGTGAGTAAAATAGTACTTTACAGTCACGTAATATTATTACATGAATCTCTGTGTTTTGTACAATAGTGTTGAGTGTATTGGAAGAAGTGCGGATGAAAAACACACAGTAATAAAAATGGAAATTGTATGATTGAATCAAGTCTTTGAGAACTTTGGAAAATCGAAAAAAAATTATACATACATAAAACCTAGTTTAAGAATTTATAAATATTTGCAAATTATAGAAAAAAGTTTTTATTTTTTCAATAACTCATCTTATTGTAAGGGCAATCTAGTTGATAAAAATTGTCACTTAAACTTGCAAATAATCATTTTAAGTTTAATTATATAAATTATTTTTTCTATTTTCTTTTATTTCATTCTTTTTTTAAATAATTAAAATAATTTTATCGTTTAAAACAATGAAAAAGTTTAATATGGAAAATTATTTATTTGGGAACCCTTCAACATAGATAGTTATGAGAGATTTTTACTTAACAATTCTAAAATCATTAAACGTTGATTTGATTCATCGACTTTTATTTTGAAACATTTTTGGACACATTTTCTTTAAAAAATTGCAATGCAATTCAATAACTGCAAATTAAAATATATTACAACGGCGCCACTTAATAGGCTGTGAGTAAAGCTACACTGAAAAAAATTAAAAGCTAGGTTTGTTATGGTCCTCGACCAAAACAGCGATGCTGCGATCGGTTGATTAATAATTAACAATAAATAATTAAATAATAATAATTTAGCGATGTAGTACTGGCTGTATCAGTTTCACTCCTTCCACTTGTCTTGATTCTTCCATTGTCCTTTGCTTACTTTCTTAAATTTGTCATTTCTTAGAATGTACTCTATTAATCATCAAATATCTCATCTGCTATATTAGTTTCTGCAAAACCCTTTTTCCCATACCATAAAATAAATAAAATTTTATGTTCACGTAAAAAACTGATTAAAATACATTTACAAAGTTTCATTATACGAATCATTTTAGTTTTTTAAAACTAGATTTTACATAATTAATATTAATTAAAATTAAAATTTGGTATCTAAATAATCTTGAAAATTATTTGTTATGAACACATTTAATTTTGTTCAAGAGTTGGATTTATTAAACCTTCCTTTGTGTACATGCCTATTATTAGTATTTGGCTGCACTTCAATGCAGTCCATGAGAATTATTTTTTTTCCTTAAATTTATTTTATACAATAAAATAATTACTTTTAATTAATCAGCATGGTTCTTTTAAAAATTTAAATTCATTATTGTCAAATATATAACAGCTCTGTACACTCTTTTAGTGCAGCTATTTCTTGTTGTTTTCCTTTTTCTTAAACAACAGCTTTTCTATTTCAGAATCATATACATTGAATGATGATTTTTTTAAGGTTTCAATAATTTTAATGACTTAATATTTTTTCTATTTACAAGTTATTTATTCTTATAAAAAATTTTCTTTATTTCCTTTTGCATCATATTAAATTATTTACTAGATTTGAAATTATTTAAAATTTTAAGTAGGTTAATTTTTGTTAGGTAAGATAATTATTTTAAATAAATGTTATTAATTGTAAATAATTGCGTGATAAACATCCCTTTATTTAATGCATTTGTTTTTATATATATAATTTACAGTTACATCTTCAACTTTATTTGTAATTTTTAAAGCTCTGAAATATTCCTAGACTTATTGAATTTTCAAAATATAATCTGATATTTCTTCATTACAAAAAAATACTAAAATAAAATATCCATTGAAAGGTATTTAACACTCGCATTGTAGGAAAAGTTAATCATTTAACTTTTAATAAATTGCGCTGTGGGTTTTTTTTACAAGAAATCAAATAATGTTACAGAAAAAAGCAGAAAGGGAGCAAATGAGAAAGGTTTTCAAAAATTTAACAAAAATTCATTCGTTCCAAGGTTTTTATTATTTTTTTTTTATTTTCTTTAATCTGCTTGATGGTATTACAGATTAAACATTTGTTCCTCTTTGAATCTCATGAATGAATAAAATTAAAAATTATTTATCAAGATGAGAACATGAGAAAAAGCGTTGCTCTTAAATCCTCTTTTTTCTGACATTTTACAAAAAATCACTAGAACACTGCGTCGCAACACGAAGAGTCATACAGGTGTCATCTAAAGTTACTTTTTTGTCAGTTTCTCTTTTTTTTTGTATTTTTTTCTTTTTTTTTTGTTGGCCAAGTAAAGACAGTTGTACTGATCAGCACCAGAAAGTGACTTACATACAAATACGACGCACTAACAAAATATACCTAACACATTATAAAAATTATCAGCGTGTGCGCTTTTCGTGCAAGTCGATCGCTTTTCGGCGCCACGTTCAACTGACTCTACCTCGCTGGCTTGACTCTTATCAAGTACACTTGTTAGTGTGCTTGCTTGAAATGCATGTTTTTCTTTCTTTTTTTTTTTAGATTTTTTAAATAAATTTATACTTGTTTTTTTTTTATTTTTCTAATCTCGGATCAGGTGTTGTTGCCCAGTGAAAACTGCCTTCTGTCACAACACAATTAATACTTGTATGCAATAGTGGATCGATCCTTTTATGTGAATTTGGCTGATCTCAATTGTACTTCCACCTATCCGTTTCGCTTTATATTCTTAGTGGAGAGCTGTTTGCTTATTTAAATCAGTTTCATCATAAGACACCAAATTCAAGTAGCTATATTATCTATTCAATCATTATTTATAAAATGTTCCAAGTCATGAGACATGTATTTTCTTTATAATACTCTCTTGATAAAACTTCATCAATTTTTAAAGTTGACTGGATCAAATAACCCAGATTCGTTGTAACAACATTAAAGCAGAAATAGTCAAAAATCGTAATAATTGATAAGTTTGTGTTTTACTCCATCTTATGCGATGATAAATTGCTTCACGCGTTGGTCGAACTGATTTAACAATTCGATATTTATTTCATTATATTCCTAGCTAAAAGTCAGCACAGCTGCTTACGAACGATCTCAAAGACTTGGATCATCGAAAAAAAGTGATTGAATATATTGATGAAGTGTAGTTCGCTGCGTTAATATAGCACAAAGATCCCGTGAGTTGGCGCCTATTTAATTTTGCGTTTGAACTTTACCGCCGCGAGGCGTGTAATTTGGACGATTGCCGCCCCTCTGAGAACCACGGAATTGGCTGCCACCACCGCGTGGACCCATTCTATCCATGTTACTTCTGTCACCTGATCGTGGTCCAGTAGGTCGAGATTGATTACTCGTCGACCTCTTGAAACCACTGTTGTAACCACCGTTGTTGCCATCACCGTTGTTGCTGTTCCAGTTACGTTGGTAACCGTTTTGGTAGTTACCTCCTCCGTCGTTGCTGCGATAATACGAACCTACGCAAAAATATTTAAATTAATATTCTTGGTCTAATGTTAGAAAATAGTGTCGATTGGACATAAAATAAACCTACTTCTGCCATTTTGTTGATAGTTTCCTCGAGGCCTGCTCGCGTAACCGTTTGAGTTTCCTCGTCGACCTCCACGACCACGGAAATTGCTTCGAGGCTGATCACCCCAGCCCTGTTGCGATTTTTGCGAATCTTGACCAGACTGCTGCGTCTGTTCTTGACTCCAGTCACCGACATTTTCAGTTGTATCTCCCCAATCCGATGTACTCGTGCTTTGTCCTACATCACCCTCTCCCAAACCGATGTCATTTCCAACTTTTTCCAAATTTTCCTAAACATTTAAAAAAAAGTATAATCATTAAAATATGTCTCTCCTTTTTTTTAACTTTTAATTGTGAAATATAAAAACTAATTTCGTATCAATATTAATAAACATGGTTCTTACATGAATTTCCTCCTTTTGTAGTCCTAGAGTTTCTTGTTTTATTTGCTCAAATGTTTGAGTTTGCTGCTGAGGAAAGCCACTGGGACTTTGGTTAAACTGTATTCCTGTTTGATGAGAAGGTGGCATTGGTATAGGAGGCGGAGGATTAGCATTTCCAAATGTTGGTAAATGCGAGATATCTTGCGATGGATACATGACCTGTTATGCAATATTACAATTTATTTTAAGAAATAATTAAATGATAAAAAAAGATTATATAAATATTCAAATTACCGGTGTTGGGACCACGTGTGGAGCTGCAAACGTCTGATTTGTAAATGTTTGTGTTGGGATTGGAGCATTTAAAGTTACACCAGCAGCAACCACTGTTGCAGCTGTAGGAATGTGAGAAACTGTGGGAGCCTGTGATGCAGCAGTTGTTTCTGGCTGATCTAGTTCTGATTCTTGCAAAAAGCAGAAATTAGGAGCTGGACCAATGACATCATTAATTCTAGTTGATGGAGCTGGAGTTTGTTGAGCAGTTTGAGGCTGTTGGAGTTGTTGCTGTTGAGGAAGTGGCTGTTGCTGCAGAGGCTGTGGGGGTTGGTGAGGTATGTGGGGTGGTATTGGAGTTAGGGGGAAAACATTTATGTAAGGATCTTCAGTGACAGGCATGGGAGGGAATGGAGCTCCAATTACAGGAATACCACTGAGCGGAAGTGTCACAGGCACTACAGCTGGTAATGTTTCTGTATGAGGTTGTGTAAATTCCTTAGATGAAACATCTTTTTCAATGTCATTAAATCCACTTTCCAAATTAACTTGCTCTGAAATCTGATCTTTAGATTCTGCAATGATTGTATCAGCAACCTTTTGAAAAAAAAATTTGTTATAAATAAATAGTAAAGTAAAGAATAAAGGCTGATTATAATGTAAACTTAAGAAAACTTACTTCATTGGCTTCTTGGCCAGCAGAAGTGGCTTGGTCAAAGTAACCACTCTGGGTGATGGTTGTGATTATTTCCTTGAGTTTAGAGTAGGTTGTACCAACGACCTCGCGCTGCTTACCATCAACAATGAGAACATAGTGTTCTGCAACCTTTTGGACCTGCTGTACGAAGGTCGGCTCGCTTGTTGTTGGCCGGTTATGCTTGAGCATCACCTCTCCGTACAACTCGTCGAGAAACTTGATGTCCTCTTCGACAAGTTTGACCGCGCCGTTGGTACCGTTGAGAAAATCGTCGCGTACCGACTGATCACCCATGTTCATGAGGGTGTCCTGGATGATCAACACCTCCCGTACCTGGACGTATACATCGTCGCATCATTAAAGCCGCGTGTAGTCGAGGTTGATTCATAGCAGAGTGAGAGAGAGAGAGAGAATAAGAAAGAACTGTTGGTGTGGAGTAGGGGTGGAAAGGGGGGCAGGGAGAGAGAGAGAGGAAGATCGCCGCGACTGTGGCGTTGACGACACACAGACACACAGAGAGTGGCGGCGGAGAGAAAGAGATAGAGAGACAAGGGGCGCTCACCTTAGCGATGTCCTGCTGCATGCGCTCGAGGGCCTCCTTCCGCGCGAGCTTCTTCTGCTGCTTGGCGGCATCGTTGGCTATGCCGACTATCTGCTTGTAAAGCTCTCGCGTAATTTCCAGCGTCTGCTGGACCTCGTCGTACTTGGCGACTGCTGTCTTTTGGTCTGCGTTAAGCTCGCCGCCATTCTTCACGATGTCTCGGTACGATTCCAACTTGCCCTGGAGCAACAAGCAAAGGATTCAGCCAAAGCCGAGATACCGGAGAGGCTATCCAGAGGTGGGGGGGGGAGTAGCATCGGGGCAGGGGGGAAGACACGGGGACGAAGCCGAGAAGCTCGTTTTGGCAGTGGCGAGCACGCGGGGGGACAGCCGGGGGCTTTAGCGTGCAGGGCTTCGGGGCGTCGAGGGACGGGCCGCGGGGCTTCGGGGCGAGCGCGCGGGAGCACATGGCCGAGTCGCCTAGAGAGAGCTCGGGGAGCCCCGTGCCGGAACATGGCGGAGCGGCAGCGCGGCTAAGTAGGCTCGAGAGGCCAGGCCGCCGGCAGCGGCGGGCCTCTCGCTCCCTCGGCGCGGGGACCGGCTAAGGACGAGGCTTTCGCGACATCAGATGACCGGGGCAGGCCCTGTCAGGCGCGCGCGCGCCTCCGCGCTATACATCGCCGACGACGGGGGGGTTAGAGTGGCCCCGCGTGCACGAGGCTAGAGCAGAGAATCGCTCGCCCGCCAAACTCCCGTCTCTGCGGGGATAAAGCGAACTCGCGGCGTCGTCGTTGTCCAGAGCGTCTGCCGCCTCGCGGCTTGTTACCTTGCGCTTCTCGAGGTTGCGGATCTTGTGCTCGAGGACTATGATGGCTTGTCGGATCGGATCCACGGCCTCCGTAGAGGCCTGCTTTTCTAGCTTTGGGTTGACAGAAGGCATCCTTCACGGGCAACAAACGCGAACTGAGAGGGCCTCTCCTGCGCGCTGCTGTGCTGCTGCGGCGGGGCTCTGCTGCTGCTGATGCTCGCGCCGCCGCCGCCGCCCCGCCTCTCTCCTCCAGCCAAGCGCGCTACACGACGCATACCCCCCTTCTCTCCGCCCCGCCCGCCTATGCCCGCTCAACGCCCTCGCCGCACCATTCTCACTTCGTGACGAAAAGTATATGTAAATGCTGTAAAGTCTTGGCTCACGTTTTTTTTATCTTTCCGACTAGTTTAGAACAATATTTTTTTTTTCTACGAGCTTGAAAGTTCAGTTAACTAAATGCATATTTATCCTTTGAAAACGTGGGAAAAAAGAAAAGTTTATTCGGCTTTCCTCGCGAGTTTTCGCGCAAAAAATCTTCTAGTTTTGCAGTATGTTTAATAATACGATCGAAAGGTTTTTTTTTGTAGAAAATAATATCAGTAAAATAAAGAAAAAAAAACATGGCAGAATCAAATTTTAGAAGAACAAAAGCAACAATAGCGCCTTTAAATCTATTCGCCAATAACAGCGTAAATTGAATCACTATTTTATACAAGTACGTTCCTTATAAAAATTTAGATTAGAACAAAGATTAGAATACGAAAGAGGAAAGACATTAGTAAATCTGTTTGAGAATTATCAATGGTGTAATAAATGTAATCAGTAAAATATATAGCTAACTTTAACAATCATGAATCTGCAAACGAAAGAAGGGATAAGTTAAACTCCAGAACGATCGCAGCGCTACCTATTTAAAGTGGAAATATAATATATCTGTATCGCCAAACAATTTTTTTTTTATTGTAATGAACGATAGGGAGATGATTTACGTGTATTTCTTACCCTTGCATTTTTTTTAGAAATTGTCAACCTTATCTTAATTACTAAACGAATAAAGTGTAGCGAGGACAGTTACTTACTCATGCAAAACAAGATGCTATTCGTGTTAACTTTAATTTTCTATTTTGTATAAATAATGCAGCAAGGGAATAAGGAATTGTTTAAAAAATAATAAATAAATTTATATTTCTGTAAAAAAAAATCGTTATCAGTGGGTACATACCAAGGACTGACAGAGTATCAGCTTAGCAATCCCTAGGTCGTAGAATCAATCCCGGCTTATATCGGTGTTGAGTCATGCACGAAGCTTTTGCATGTACATACTTACATTACCAAGATAATATCCAATAAGAGTGTCAAAAAAAATTATATTACGAGACGTTTTTAACGTCCAATCAATACCATGCTTTTGCTGATAAGACACTTTTGTTGCAAATATTATTGAAATATTATATGATTTGTTACAATATTATTAAGATGTGGAGATTTGGATAAAAGTTAACAAGGCTCTAGTATTTCATGGCCCTTCGAATCGTAATACATAAATTATAAATTCGAAAGATCAAAGTGCTTTTACATAGTTCATGTATAAGATTTTAGTTTTAATGAATTATTTACGTCGTTTATTAACACGTACTAAAAGTTTTTTGTTTTTTCATCACTAAAATAAAATCTTATTTAATTTATATTAGATAGTATTTTCAAAACATTGAATAAATATTGATCAATAAAGGATATAATAGATATTAAAAAAATCGAAATATATGAAGTAATTTTTTTGAAATTTTTATTGAAAAATTATTGAAAAAAAAACACAAATTATTCCAGTTCGATCAAGCTATACATATTTTTGAACATTTTTAAATAATATCTGTTGTTCGATAACAACCGAGAAAATACTGGAATACTTTTTGTTTCGTACCGACAAAAATGATGTTTTTCCTATTACATACAAATATATTTATTATGGGACTTTAAAAAAAATTTACAAAGGACATTAAAAGAATGAGAGTCTATTCATTCTTTTACTTTAAATACATACACATGTATGTCTTATTAACAATAGCGTTATGCAATTTTATATTACATTTACAACTGTAATAACGGCCAATCGCGATCGCTAGTTTGGCTGCCGCTGTAGCCATTGCAGCAGCAAGAAATCCATCTCGAAGTCTTGCTTTCTCTGAAAAATAATTGTATTGTTTAGAAACTGAAAACCGTACACCGTTCAAGGTTCTCAAAATGTTTTACTTTCAATCATTCTAGGACAAACGTAGCTGCTGACGTTTATTAGAAAATAATTACATGGCACGAATTTTACATATGTCCTCATGTAACTGCACATTTATTAATTAGATTATAATTTCGCTGTTTTTAATTTCAAGGCGTAATAATTACTATTAAATGCCTTCACTTAAAAAGGAACCGAATAATCTAAATAATTTCCCTCTGCTACTAAGAATAGTTCATTATTTATTTACTGAAACTATTCAGTATATCTATACTACTATTACGTCGTTATTATTACATATTTTTACAATTTACAAATATTATTTCATTTATATTTGTGATTTTTTGTCATTTAAATACATTCGCAACGCTCATACATATTTTAGCACTTTTTTGCAATTAACGACCGCACAACAAATCTGGAACATGTCGAAACTTAAATTTTATGGGACATAAAACAGTAATGATGATAATTGTTTTGATGCATTACTGTTTAAATCTACGTATTCATTAATGTACAAAAAAATTATTTAGAGAATATCACTCATTTATTGAAACTCTATTGCTTACTTTTAATATATTTTTATATTAGGAGGAAGCCTAAGAGCCCAACAAGATTCTTGTTGTCTTGTACTAAAGAAAAAGTATTTAAAAAATAGAGTTGTACAAATTCTGAATTAATTGAATTTTTTTATAACGCACGTGTTGCAGATGTCCAGTCTATTAGAATTTTTTTGTCAGATAGAATAAAACGCATACAGAAAAAAATCTTAAAATTAATAAAAAACGAATTTTAAACAGAAAAATATCGATTTGCTCAGCACATTTTGGGCTTTTTTTTATTTATAATGAAATAAACCAATAACGAAGAATTAAAAAACAATAATCAAACAAATATATATAACTAGAAAAAATGATATATTTTTGTATCACAATGATTGTTTTCAAGAAGAATTGATAATTAATTCTTTTTCTTAAATTAAGTAGTAAGAAGAAAAAGAAGTATGAAATAAAATATGCATATTTTATTTAGTCAAGCAATAAAATGCAATCAAAATTTTTTTACGTATTATGTCTGATTTAATAAGTTTTTCCAACTTATCATTTCATTTTTATAAGTTACAAAAATTTGACATATTTGAGTTTCATAAAGCTAAATTCCGTTTAGCATTTATTTTTAAAAATAAACCAATCACCTATACCTGCAGTTGAAGCTTTGTAGGAAGTTTGAATGCAATCATATATTATGCTTTCAGTACCAATGAAATTGAGGACATTGCAAGCCCGTAGATAAAATCACGGGTAAGTTATCATCTACTATTTTAGACTAGTTTATGATGCTAACTTAATGAGTCTGTTGTGTGTATGCAACAAGTAACACCATTTCCTTTTGCACCAACAGTATAGATGTGATTCATAACATATATGTTTATATGAAAAAGCAATAAGTTTGATCACTAGCACTGGCGCAACGCAGCGCATTATAGGTATTGCTATAATAAGCAAGTCTTGCACTTAATTGGACACGTTTACTAAATCCACCACTTCTGTGTAAAACGTCGCACCGAAAACTAGTAATAGTTTAACGTCTTTTAGTTCCACAATTTTATTAATGTGTTTGCAAAGTGTGTTTTGTAGAACTGTCACTATAGTCACGCAAACACTAAGACAAATTACTACTCATCTGAGTATCGTAAGATATCGTTTGAGATTCACTTAATAATTGTGGAACCTCTGTCAGCCTTGGTATTTCCGTTACAGTTTCTGTATTTGCTGTAACAATGTTGCTCGAAAAATTTTCTTTTTTCTTCATTTGCTGGTGTATACTGTCGATTTCTGCCCAAATTCTCCTCACATCTCTGAAAAGCTGTTGCAAAAAATATTGTTAGTATATATTATTGCAGTAGTACGTAACAATACAAATATTGCGCAACACAAACCTGATTTAACCACGGTTCATCAGCTAATAACTCATTGAGGATAATGGTGGTATCTTTTCCTGGATCTGCGAGTCTTTTATCGGCAACTCTTCGCGCGCACTCCAAAAACATAAGATACTTTTGATGTACTACCTTGTTAAATAATCCCACTTTTGTTTGACATATGCGGCAGAACAGAAAATCCTAAAATTGAAATTTATAATGTATAGTAATATTTTCAAAATAAAAAAAAATATTGAGAAAAATTTTAACAAAATTACTTTTTCTTGAGGCACTTGAGGATCGGGTGGAGAACCTTCGAGTGTCGTACTATTATAAGGTTGTCCATACAGTAGAACTCTAGCATGTATCTTTACTCGAGTGCATCCTGCACACGATTTGCCTTTGTAATCTGCTATATTATCTCTGAGAACGTTAATGCAAGGCCAGGTAGATAATGCATTTACTACATTAGATTGCCAATTAGTCGTCGACAACAATCGTTGTTTTCTTTCTTCTGTTATTTCGTCAACCGTTTTCACATTTGACAAGAAATACTCATCTGTGATTATAAATAAATTGAAAAATTACTTTAAATCGGAAGATTTTTAACAAAATATGTATTTTTATATTTATTATTTAAATGAATAGTATACCTTGCTCTTGAAATATTTCAGTAAGGAAATTCGAATCCAGTGCTTGGGAGATAAGAGTTTGTATGTACACTTCAAAGTTATCTTGGTATTTTTCGGTATCATTCATGAATCTATTTATGCACTCACTGAATGACAGAAAATTAAAACATCGATTATAAATAAAAAGTTGTTTCACAAGATATTAAAGATATTCAATATTTACCTGTCATCGATAATCATATCTTCTCGTAAAAACTCAACGACTGTCTCCAGTTTTCCTTGTTGCCAGAATTTGACGGGCACTTGCTGATAAATGTGTCGATTTTGAGGAGCCCAACCAGAATACTAAATTAAAAAAAAAATGAATTTCGAAATTTAAAATAACAATTTAACGTGACACAAGCAGTATTTAAGTTTTTAAACGTACCGTAGATATATTTCTATACAATGTTTTTCCGTTCGCCTGGAATGGTTCATATTTCTGTAGTAGAGTTTTGCCATCAATTCTCCACAAAGCCGGAAATTCTTGATCCAAATCGGTTTTTATAACCACGAATTCACCGGACTAAAAGGTAACATAAAAAGAAGAGATTATTTTTGCGATCACTGCATCAAAACATTATATAAAAATTAAAAGCACTAATATTTATCTAAGACATAAATATTTCTAAAGGTACAATATTATTACTGAAACCAAAAAAAAACTTAAGATATTATTTATGAAATAAATGTTAGTTGAAAAAGTATTTGTCCACTATATATAATAAAATAATTAAATAAGCGTGGATTAGTGTAATTAGTAATAGGCAAAAAGATATTTAAAAAAATGTATTTACACAAAAAATTATCAAATATTAGAGTTACTTAAAAAATATAACTAAATTATTGGTAAAATTATACAATTGCACTTAATAAAAAATGATAAATACAAATACAGTTAATAAAGCTAACTTAATTAAAAAAATAAAGAATTATATACACAAATACAGTAAAGAAAATACATAAAAATAAAAGAAATTCTACAACATCAAATGTGTTGATTAATTATGATTTACCGAGGCATGGTCATCTCCGAATATCGAATGCTGCGTGCGTGCAACAAAACAAGCGTCACATTAATCGTGATTGCTAGATGATACTTAATAATCAATGATTACATATGTTATTTAGCGTTTAGCAAGTGAATGCTACACACAATGTGTTATCTGTGATAATTTACGACAACTAACGCCTCACTTTAGCAAATTGCAATGTTTATTGAGCATCTATTGAAATACGAGTTTTCTCGTTCACCCCTCGACTCACGCTGGGATAGCTATAAAATTTAGTGAGTAAAAGCAAAAGTTGAGGATCTTACCTTGAACGGCGAGATGTCGATATCCTCGTCGCTTATGGATGCAAGCAGCTTTTCGTCAATCTTGCAGGAGAGCTTGAGCGCGTTGCTACGAGCTGCTGGGTCGATAGGATACTTGCGCTTGCGGCCACGCTTAGCCCCGGTCGACGGTACGAGGCCGAACTCCGTCTCGATGAGCCTGCGCTTGGTAAAAGGCCGGCCTCGCTTACGTTTCTTAGTCTCTTCGTGGTCCTCGATCTCGAGATCCCGTGGTTTTGGCTTTGGCGCGGGTGTCCAAGCTGGATCCAGGTCCGAATCCTGCTCCTCCTCCATTTCGTAAGGGTCGTTAGGATTCTGACCTTCCAGCAGCTCCTTTACGTTCGTCTTCTCCTTGGCCTTGCGTCGCGAACTTTCGCGTCGGGGTAGTTGCGACAATTCTACAAATATTAAAATGCAAAAACCATTTAGTATTGATGAATAATATTTTAAAATTGAAAAAACGCTCCCATAAAGAGATAAAATATATTTTAACGAGCACCGAACGCCAATTTCGTCGATCGTATAAAAAGCTTGACCGAGATGCTTTTACAGGCTTTCGGAATTTTGAGAAATTTATTTTCTTTAGTGCTTGTATGTCGTCACATCGATGGCCGAGCGCACCTCTCGAGGTCGTCAATCGCTTCGTAGTGATGTAAGGAGAGCAGAAAAAAATGTCGACACCATTATTTTACGCGAATGACGCCGATCATGCTATCCACGGTCTCGTAGATTGCTCGCTTATTTTCTTTATCCTCGATGGCTCATTTAATAATTAAGTAGCCTCTATTAAATAACAGGCAATGGAAATCTTCGCGAGTTGAGCAGAGTCATAATAAAAAAATCTTAGTGGACAATCACGAACTTGAAAAGATTTAAGAATAAATTTGCTGTGTTGAGATCTTTTTAAGTAACTACTTTTAACCAATCTTTACACTGTATGATTTGCAATTAAAAACGGTTCAATGTATTACATAATCATAGAATAATAATGTATACTTTACTGCTTAAAAATATAGTAACTTGTGCGTTTATAATGATTTAACATTGAAATTCATCGGTCTAATTATTAACTAATTGTTTTAAGAGCCGTGTGAGAAAGAGTAATTTTTTAAATATGTAATTATGTTGAATAAGCAAATGCATTATAAACTACTTCTTCAACGAAAGTGCTTTTTAAAAAAATTACAATGTCAAATAGATATTTGAATGAATACCGACAAACGAATCACACAATGCCAACCGATAAGTGTCAATTGCTTAACAAAACAAATTAATTCTATCTACATAAGCAAGAGCAAGACACTTACTTCTTCTGGGTCCACGTTGTTTGACGGGTGGCAGAATGATGCCCTTTGCAGCGGCAGCGGCTGCTGCAGCCGCGGCCGCTGCAGCTGCTTTCCGTTTACGATCAGTCGGGCCTCCGGGTTTTATAGGTCGACCTTTCTTTGGCCTGCCATCGGGCCCAATGTTGGGAATAGGTAACGGCACTGGTGGAGGTGGCACAACTGGCTTATTTTCGACTTGGCATACTCCGTCTACCTGATTCGGTTTACGCTTGGAGCTGAATGGTGGTAGCTCTTCATCGCTTGAAAAGCCATCATCGCTTGAGTCAAAGTTTTGATTCTTGCGCTCCTTCGGCAACGGGAAGTAGCGTGGATCATTCGCATAATCAATGGTCGGTGCTTCTTTCGATTTATCTGAGGACGTCGGCTGTAGCATCGATGTCGAGACGTTCCTACTCCAAGCATCAGCGCCATTGGAGTCCATTGAGATAAAGGATGTCCGGTTGTTCCACGTGTTTCTTTTATCTAAAAATAAAGATACATCACTTGTGTTACGCAATCAAACTCTTGTAAATTGAAAATGTATGAAATTAATCAAACTTACTCCCTCGTGCTGGTGGAGGCGACGAGTCTTTTTCACCCTGCAAAAACTTTAAATAACTGGTCATGAAGCCGGAATTAGGATCGTTACCCGCCGTCCGCCTCAAATCTGGATTAACAATTTGTTGTTTATTCACTGAGTTTGGCGGTGACAAATTAGAACTTAAATACTCCAGTTCCTCCTCAATATTGGGCCGTATCACTTCCGGTCTGTCGTCTCTCATAGAGCCGAGCATGCACGAGGAATTTTGTTGACAACTACCGGTGTTCATCATGTTCATCGAATTCATTCCCATCGTGGAATGCATTTCGTGCGTCGCCATCGGCTGCATAGCTTGATGGGGCTGCTGTTGCTGCTGCTGTTGAAGTGGCGTTGCCACCACGTGGTTAGCAGGCGCTACATGAAAAGTTGGAAAGTACGAAACTGTAGCAGGGCCGGGCGTGTGATGGGCCACTAGAATCGGCTGCGCTTGGTGCGTTACGGCACTGACGAGATTTGCTGTGGCATGCAGCTGAGGAGCAGGCTGCGGCTGAACTGTGAATGTAGCTGCAGGCGTGGCCGTCACAATCTTTGCGGGTGACAGTGTCGTTAAATTCCATCTTTCAAATTCAATGTAGCCATTTTGCTGGCCGTGTTGCTGTGACTGCACGATTGCCGATGCTGGTTGGGGCTGACTTATGACAACGCCGTGAGTGGGTCCTGGGAGTTGCGCGAGATAATCGTTGTTAGGCGCAATACTCACTAGCTCCGGTTTGTCCAAGCTCTCACACTTTTCGCTTACAGGCACAATAATCGTCGTTTCTTGCACGTGTTGTTCCTCTACTTGATCATCGCTCTCGTTATCGCTTAACGAAGGCATACTGCGCTGTTGCCGACAGCTGCTTAAATTTTGTAGTGTTATCTGACCAGACTCCATGCAAGACGAATTTTGACCTATAGTTTGTATTTGTTGACCGGTGAGTACGTTCGTTTCATTGCTATCAGCTGTAAGATACGTAGGGTTGTCAAACTTTTGAAGCTCATTTGATTGCTGATTTTCACTGTCCCAACACATTTGCTTCGATTGTGAAAAGCTGTTAGAAGCTGTACATTAAAAAAATAAACATATTAATGATTAATTTAAAATTTATAACTAAAACATAATAAATAGGAAGAAATTTACCGTCAGTATTGTAAGCAGTTTTATTACTATTATCGCTAGCACCAAGAGCTCTAGTAATAACCGACGAATAGACAACTTGGTTTTGCTGCGAGGGCGATCTCGTCGCGACATCAAGGGGTGAAGGTGGAGTCATTTGTTGCGTTATAGCACCTGATTTGTATGGTGTACTCGTGGTGCCATCATTATGTTGTTGTAAAGACGAAGGCGAGGACATGTTGGGTATTGGACTGTTGTATAAAGGGTAAGTGGCGGGACTGGGTACATGTCCGAGCGGTGAAGCCTGTGAGTGGGTTTGCAAGGGACTTGGCCTGCGAGGTACAACGACCTGTGCACAGTCCGGTCCATTTTGTGAGGTATTTGACGAATAGGCGCTGTCCGTCGACGTAGCAGATTTGGAGCGAGCCGGCAAGTGGTACTCGGTACTATCACTTGTAATATTAGCTCCAGACGAGTTGTAGAGCCGACAGGAACTCGGTGTCGGCTGCTGCTGAGATGGTTGCTGACTCAGCACGTGAAATTGCTGTACGTTAGCGTTAGACGCCGCACCATTGGCAGGTTTTCCAGCCGTGCCATTAGCATTCGTATTAGTACCAAAGTTTACGTTGCGTGAGTCTATGATCGAAAAGCTAATCGGAGACGATTGGCTGCTTTCATGGCCTTGATCCGGACTCGCATGGTTGCCTGAAAGGAAGAATGATTGTACATTTTGAATCACGGGAGGTTTTAGGTGTTTTTTTTAGTTAGCGTTTAAATTGGTTCAGTGATCCTTTCGTAGAAAAAAAGTCTTTGACCGACGGTATTGTATTACGGTATACTATTACAGTAACGGAAACGTAAAAACTACAGAGTTTAATGAAGGCTATTACATATAATAATGTAATCTAAACTTTTAATTATATGTTTATAACTTTTAATCATATTTTTTATTGTGTAAATCTCTTTAATTTACCTTGTACATTAGCTTTGTCCTGTACACCTGTATTCAAGTAAATCGTCGTGAGCACGGGCGATCGTGAAGGTAGTTGAGTAATTCTGTTCGATGGGGTTATATTTGGCGTTGAAACGATACACGACTGATGGTGCAAGGTCGATTGCACTGCCGTTGTATTTGCATCGGGCTGATTGTCAGCAGAGAAATTAGTATTTAAAGCATCCGAATCGAAGTCGTTTGGGCTCTGAAAATACGTGTGAGCACTGGCTATCGATGATTCCGTAACTATACATTTTATCGTATTATCGCTATTGTTAATTGGCGAAGGTTCCTTGTCCGTCTTGGAATCCGTTCCATTACTATTAAAATGCGTTACAAACGAATTGTCGTACGTAACGGCGTTGCCAGTTTTTGTCGTTGCAGAATCTGGTGAGGACGAGACTGTTACACTCTCATGAGGAAGAATGCCAAATGGACTAGTAATTTGAGTTGTAGTAGGATGCGATAAGTTCCAATTAACTGTTGAAGCTGATGTAACTGTTGATTGATGCTCAAAGTAGGACTAGAAAATATAATAAGTTAATTTCTTTATCAATACATTTAAGAGAACTTTTTTCCTACAAGCAAGAGATACTTACATCATTTTGTTGCGGAGAGGTGTAATTGCTTCTTAGTTCTGGCATATCAGACTCTACAGGGGAGTCTGGTTTTGAAGTAGAAAGTACTTCTGCTTGAGTAATTGGTTGTGCACTTTGTGTAACGTAAGCTGTCTGTTTGTTGTTTGTGTGAAAGAATGGTGAAAAGACATCATAACCCACAACCGTTGGAGTAGTTAAGAACCCTCCCGGGTTGAAGGATGACGATTGGCCCGCCAGGGTTACAGTTGTCTCGCCAGCTGCTGTTATTAGCAACTGGGCTGTCGTTACAGAAGGCACTGACTGAGCACTGACCGGTGTACTATTTAGTTGTTGTTGCTGTTGTTGTGACACCGAATTAACAGTTGAATTTGGAGAACTAATTTGGAATGTACTAGTTACACCAGGACTTGTAGCTAAACGATTACACGATGCATACCATGGACCAATGGGATCCATTTACTTTCTTTCGGCACAAAGGTGCCTGTGTTCTTGATGGGTTTACCAGCTACAGAACTGATAAATTCTTGATAACATAGTCTCTTTCTATTTAAAATAGTACACTCATATTGTTTTTTTAACTTGTATTTATGCATTTGAACCATTTGGACTTGGCATAGGGAAAGCACCAAGTTGCAATTGTTATCTCCACCTGCAAAGAACAATAAATAACATCAGTAACGTTAAAGTGAAAGTGTTCCATTGTTGTGATGGCAAGTAACTCTATAACTATTGCTTCAAGCACTCTATCCGTAGACTTAAAAAAAATCGCCAATAAAGAGTGACAAGTTCCGAGTGTAGTACTGTTAGTTCCAAAAAGGGAGAGTAGTTAGCCGACATGTTTTATTACGGAGTTTCTCAACAGCGAAAAAGTATTGCACGTAAGACGCGTTTCTCGTCAAAACAAAACGGGTCTGCGATCAAGTTCGCTTTTCAATGACGAAACGAGAAAAAAGGAGTGTGTGCTTGTGGGGGGTCTTCTATTGCTCGGTCGCACATATGCATGTGGGCGCGTGTGTGTAAAAGAGGAAAAAAAGCCACTGCGGGGGGACCGAGGGAAGCGTAGCATTAGCAGAGAAACAGAAAGAGAGAGAGAGAGAGAGCAGTTCAGACAGCTTAGAGAAAAGCGCACGACGAGAAGGAGGTATAAGGCGTCGTGACGGCGGCAGCTCCGGCTTTGTGGAAGAGCCAACAACTGTACGGTCTATAGTTACGACACACACGTGATCAGTCACAAAAAAACTCTGCTCGATTCTTCACTCTGGCTCTGGCTGCGGCGGCAGTGGAGCTGGTGGCCACGGCAACATCCTCGTCGTAGTTGGCGCGTGGCGCTTATGCCGCAGAGTAAAAGAACACTCGGGAGACAGAACAGCGGCGTGAAAGACAGAGAGAGAGAGAGAGAGGAGGGAGTCCCGAGAGCTGGCAGCCAACGTGCGTAACGAGAAGAGAGCCGCTCTCCTTCCCTCTCTATCTCTCCCGCGTGTATAGGTATATATTATTGCTCTCTCTTGCAAATTTCTTGCTCCGATCCGACGACTCCGAATAGTGTGTGTGTGCTCCGAATGCTCGAGACTCGGAGCCCGGGCCGCCGGTGGAGTCGGTGATGCCTGAGAGAGAACAGGGTGGTGGAACGAGGAGTAGGAGGAGGGAAAGAGAAGGATGCCCGGCTGCCGGAGGAGGGAGGGAGGGGAGGGGATGCTGCCGTCGGCGCGCCGATGAGCGAGCTCGCTCGTTGCCCCGTTCTCTTTCTCGCTCTCTCTCTCTCTCCCAGCTATAGCGCCGCCGCCTGCCCCTTCCTTCTCCTCTCTCCCTTCTTCTCCCGCCTCAGTGGGTTACACGCACCGAAGACGACGTTCTTTTTAATCCACCAAATCATCGACTTTCGGAGAGCAGAGCGAGGCGCTTGTTGGCAGCCGTTCGGTCTCTCCTGCTGCCACTTTGCCGTGATATCTCCCCCACTTGTTCCCTTGCCTCTCTCCCCCGCCCCTCTTACTCCTATCAGCCCCTCTGGCGCTCGCTCTCTCTCTCTCTCTCTCCGTTGCTCGCTCCGCGTGCGCTGCCTGCATAATTCACGAGGTTAGGTTCGAGGCGCGCGCTCGGCTCTCTTCCTCTCTCCCTCTCCTGCCCCGACTCGGCCATCGTCGTCGTCGTCTTTATCCATCCGAGCGAGCAGCCTGAATCGCTCCTGGCCGCTGTGCACGAGCTCCGACTCCGAACTGCCTCTCTTTCTCTCTCTCTCTCTCTCGCCGATATACTTGGGGACGTCGCCGATTAATTCTCGTCCTTGTCCCCGTCTTGATTCGAGCAGGCCTACGGCGGCAGCAGCGGTACTAAGCACTCGCGTCGGTTGTTGTGTTTTTTTATGCTTGCGCAATTATGTATATCGCTAAACGTCAACAGTCAACATTGTATGTAACTCGCCGGAGCTAATGGCAATAATGATAATGCGCGCGCGCGCGTTTTACTTACGGCTCTAAAGGAGCGACTGCGCGCGCGGTCGAGTGTGCGCATTGGCAACGATACAGAAACAATTTTCGGAATTCACTCGGGGCTTCATTCGTATGCGCGACGCTGCGTTTTCTACTGCTGGCTGCTGCTGCTTTTCCTGCAACAGCTGTGTATATATGTGTAGAGAGGCATTGTTTACGCGCCCCAGGCAACCGTATGAACCTGATACCTATCCGATCTCGCTCCGCTTTACAAGCTCCTTGCAGCTGCGAATTTTTCTCGATTTCAAATTTAATTCTCCCCCCTCCCCCCTATGATCGTTCGACGTATCCGTACAGTGCGACATTCCACCACGACCGGCACACTCTCCAACTTTTTATTTTCCTTTTAAACCATACAGGGAATTTCGATTGACGTCAGCGGTGATGCTAACTTGGCGAGCAATTAAGAATTAGCCGGAGAAATGTTGGCGATAAAAAAAAAAGACAATAAATAAAAATTAACGATAATGACTCTCGAGTCGGCGTCCGCGCGTCGAGAGGATTTCCCATCGAACAATAACTGAATAATCGTGGGCCTCTCTTTTTCGCACGCGGCCTCTTTCTCTATACATTATTGCGCCAAATTCAAAAGTAGGAAAAGAGCGGCTCAACTCTTTCTCTCTCGAGTTTTATGCGGGCCTCCTTTCTCGCTCTTGTCGTAATTTTTAGCGTATCTACGCGTATTGCTGCTGCTGCTGCGAATAAAAAGAATGGCAGATGGCACGATGGATAAGGAGTAGCTGGGGGGGGGGGATGAGGTGATGGGGTACGTCTGTCTGTAGAGAAGCTGGGGGGGTCATGGTTCGAGAAAAAAAGACAGGGGCGCCTTAGCGCTGCATTCGAGGAAGCAGCGGCTGTAGGAGTGAAACAACGGTCGAGACTTCCGGGAGCCAGGATATTTATTGTCTGTGTGCGTGCGCGCAAGTGTGCCTGTGCCTCCTTCTCACTCCACCCCTCGATTCTTTCTCTTTTTCTTGTTCTGTTCAGGGGGAGGAGACGAGGGCGTTGGGGACGGTGTAGTGCGGTGGGCTCCGGAAAAGCTCTTCCCTAGCAGCAGTTCTCTCTCTTTCTCTCGGGGGCAGAGAGCCGTGTCGGCGTATCTCCCAGGCCGATCGAACGTTCGGCACATCGGCCTCATTGTCTCTCTCTCTCTCTCTCTCACCCACACGAGCGCAAGCGCGCGGGTTCACTCTTTCTTTCTCGCACTCCCTCCCTCGATTTCTCTCTCTCTCTCTCTCTCGCTCGCTCTCCGCGACAACACGGCCGGGATTTGTTATAAGCTCGACCTCACAGACGGCGCGCCACATGCACACAGCTGTCTACTTGCTCTCTATATACTACATAGTAAGTGCGGAGAGAGAGAGAGAGACCGGGTCTCTAATAAGCGGCGCAGAACAAAATCGGAGCAAAGCAGTGGCGGTGCGTGCAGGCGGTCGTGTATTTCTCTCTCTCTCTCTCTCTCTCTCGGCTTCTGCCTCCCATAGCTGCCCCGCGTGTATACACGCACACGCGTGTACTATAACCGAGCTCTTCCTAATAGCGTCGTCGTCACCGCTGCTCTCCCCGACTCTCCGTCATCGGCTGCATCACGGAGAACACTCCAATTGCGGGCTAGACTAGGAGGGCAATTAGAGGGCCCGTCGGCATAACATAGCGCTGTGCCCGCAAAGTGTCGGAGGAGCACAGAGAGCGGCGATATACAAGTATACCGCGATACGTAGCCGGCGCTCATGAGGTGGAAAGTCGCGCGCGCGCGCAGTTATGTATCGAAGGAGGACCCCGTTTGATCTCTCGTCTCGCGCTCCTCGAGAATCGCGTCTACTGCGCGCGGGGGCGGCGCTTTAACGCGAAAATTGGCAAGTAGCTAAAGGGGGGCCGGACACACGCGGCCGCGCGCCTAGCTTCTCTCTCTCGGTTCTCCCTCGCTGAATCACGGCGCGCAAGCGGCCGCGGATAGACCGACGGAAAAACAGAGAGCGAGATAGCTGCGGCTATATAGCTGTAATTATAGATTCGTACTCGGCAACCTGTTTGCTACGTGGCCTTGCTTATATTCTACGCAACGGTTAACCTACCTGTCTTCTCGTATCGGCGCTCCTCCTAGAAATCCCCTCTGCCGTGAATAAAGTGCCGATGAGGCTTCTACGCTCTCCCGTAGTTTGCCAGTAGCGCATTATCCCCCGGCCCGGCTCTCCCTCTCTCTTTCATCCGACGCCCCGTTGCTCCGGCTTTTGTTCTTCTTCCCTCAGACTGCCAGACTGGGATTAGCCTTTGCAGACGGCTACGCTGTTAGCCGTGATTCTGCTGCTGCTGGCACAGGCGACGACGGGGACTCCTCGAACATGACAACGAGGGGGTTACACACGCACGGAGCCGGTGAAGAGAGGACGAGGAAGGGCAGAGCCGCGGCGCCCCGGGCGCATTCCTCCTCTTTCTCTTCTGCACTCTTCGCTCTTGCGCGCCTCTCTCTCTCTCCGTCCTTTCGCCGCCTCCACTCTCGTATATCTTCGACTCCTCCTCTTGGTCCTTGTTCGTTCGTTTTTTCCGGCTCCTCCTTCACACGCGCCCCCGCTCGAGTGCCTCTTCTCCAGCTTAAAAAGCCCGCTCGTTTCGCTCCCTCTTCAGGCGATTAGACACTCGCGCACAATGCACACCGCGTTTTTAATGTCCTTCGGGCCCAATCTGCTCCTTTTCGCCTCGTCGTCACGACGTACGAACTTGCTCGGCGCTTCGGAGCTATGGGCTCTCGGGTGAGCGTGGCTATAAAATAACGCGCTCTCCCTCTGTCAATCTCCACCAAAGATACGGCTTTTCACGCCCTTGGCACAGAGAGAACACAAGTATGTGTATATCGGGGGCGCAGAGCGTGTGTGCGCGCCGCGCTCCGGAAAAATAGGTCTGCTGGTTAAGCGGCGCGTGCAGCAGAGAGTGCACGGGGACGTGACCGTGGATATTAGCACTCGGAGAGCGACGCGTGGTGTGTATAGGTATGTGTATAGCGTACGTTAGCCGGGGGAGGAGATCGACACTGTAAACTGCCGGATAATCAGTACGAGGCGCACGTAGCTATATATACGTGCACTAGCCGCACCGCTCACTCTCATACACACGGATGTATGTAACTGCAGCCGATTGAAGCATTGACTCTCTCTCTCTCTCTATCTTGCGCTCTCCCTCTCTCGGGCGGCTGCACTTGCGACTACTCCGGCGTTGTGCACAGGCCGGGATATTCAGCTGCACCAACTCTCCTCTCTCTCTCTCTCTTTCAACGCCTACGTGTGTGAATTTAAACCTGTTTATGTATTGTTCGCTCTCGCTCTCTTCATTCACTCATCGTACCAGCGCCGATGCTGACGCTGCGGTGATACTGACGCTGCTGCTGATGACGAAGATTGTGTTGATGCTGCGCGCCCTCCGAGTTTCGGCAGTGACTGCCATCTTGACAGCGAGAGAGAGAGAGAGAGAGAGAGAGAGAGCCCGCTCGCCCAGCAATTTGGCACTGTTGCTTGCTTGCTTCTTTATTCGCTGCTATTGTTGTCAGAGAGACAGTTATATATATCGTAAACGTTGCACGGCGTCAACGTCGTAGGATTGTCCTAGACGTGCTCCGATTGACGCGCACTTGTCTCGAGGGACTGACACTAGCACGCGAGAGAGCTATATTGCAACGACGACGACGACGACGCTTTCCCGGACACTCGTCGCCGTCATCCAGCGGCGGGGCGGGAGGGAGGGGGATGATTCAAAGGCAGGAAGTAGCAGCAGCCTCGTGCACTGCACTGCAGCAACACAACACTAGCAGAGTGTACGTAAGCAGTAGTTTAGCTGTGTGTACACAGAGAGTGTACACTGTGTTATACTGCTCCGCTTTCCCTTGCGGCTGGCACTCGCTCTCTCTCTCTCTCTCGGCGCGGCGTTTCCCCAATTTTCCACGCGCGCACTCGAGCATACGCCTGAGATGTTGGCCTGCCCCCTGGCCTACGACTGGCTTGTGCTCCTCTACTGCGTCCGCAGGGCAGAGATTAGAGCGTTAAGCTCGGTCGTGCGTACGCGATGCGAGGTTGGCCTGCTGCTTCTCTCTCTCTCTTTCTCTCTCACGGCTTGCAGCAGCGCACGCAGAGGGGCTCCAAACTTCCCGAGAGTCCCGAGCCGACTGCTCTTTCGCTCTCTCTTTCTCTCTTTCGCAGCGGCTTTGGCGCGGGAGAGACGGTGCGGCGGTAGCGCTCGCAGGCGTACGTGCAATGTGCGAGCGGCGCGCCGCCACGGGATGCGCGCATCTGTTCGCGAACGTGCGAACACTGTGTGCGCGAACGTCGCCCCTGCCGCCGCTCTCTCTCTCTCTCTCTCTCTCTCGCTCTCCTTATTTCTTTACCCCTGCACTCTCCGTACACACAGCGTGTTTACTAGGCGCGTGTGCGGATCTGCGCTCCTTTTCCGACTCCTCTATCACCGCTGAATTTCGGCGTGGCAGCTCGACGCCGGCAAAGTGCAGGCTCTCCGCTGCGCTCTTGGGCTGTAGGCGCCCATTGGTCCGCTTCCCCCACCCTCCGTTCACCAGCGTGTGACTTGTAACTTTACCTCTCTCTCTCTCTCTCTCTTCAACCCGTTCTCTCTTTCACTATCGGTCTGTCGCTCTTTCGGAGCAGCCCTTTCCCCAAGGACTATATAGTGGGAGGACGCTTAGGGCGTAAACAGACGCTTTACGCTTGTATCATTGTGAGCCTATAAAGGCCTTGTCCTTTGCTGATCATGGCTGTCAGTCTCTCTCTTGACGGCGAGCTCCAAAGGCACACGGGCCTTACCTCTCTCTCTCTCTCCCCGGTTTCTATCGCGAATTTTCGACGCGGCGAATCGCGCCATCTGTTTTGCAAACGACCTCTTGACGCGCGCGCGCGAGACCTCTCCTGAGAACCGCCAAGCTGTTATTTTCGTTAACTACCTACTTGCGGTATACGGCGGCGGTATATAGGCCCTCATCCTCCCCTCTGCAATGTCATTCTTATACGTGTCCGCACCTTCTTTTTTTCTTCTTTTTTTTTCACGGAGCGAGAGAGACCCGCGCGCTTCGACATTTGCTTGTTGCTCCTATGATTATGTTAAATTTACAATGAGCTAAAGTAATTGTGGCCGAAAACCAGGGGAAGAAAGGACAAAACATTGAACTTTGAACTTGTTTTTAAGTTGAATAAAAAATTCGCCTACTGTTCGCCAATTTGCAACGAATTGATGAATCATTTAATATCGGTATAGTCGACCGAATAATGATAATAAAAAATGAAGTGCATAACTTGAATTCTTTTCCGAGAATTGCAGGATAATAATAATAATAATCATACTGCGACAAAAAAATCGATCGCTCCGAAATGAATAGGGATAAAGAGAGCGGAGAGAGAGAGAGAGAGAGAGGGAGAAAGAGAGGCATAGAAAAGCGGCAAAGCGTGAGCGTCAGTTTTCTTGCTTTTAAAACTCCGACTGCATTTGTATATAGGCGCAGGAGGAGGAGGAGGTGCCCCGCGCGCACACAAACGCACGCGGGAAAAAGAGATCCATTATAAAGAGGCGGGGATTTCGCGGTCGGCTTCTTGGAAATCGAAAAAACAACGGCGAAGGAAGCCGTGGCAACGGCCGCACACAGCACCGCGTGCCATCCTCGCCCCGGCGTTATATGTACGAAGCCGCGCGCGCGCGCTCGCGTATTAGCCCTATATGGGCATATAAGGAGGGACTCTCGGTCTCGGTGGCCACCGAGAGCACCGGAGCACGCACACCGCAACAACGGGGCAGGTGCGCGCGTGTACGCGCTGCCTATATACCCTCTCTCTTTCGAGAGACCGCAAAATAGACCGAGCGAAAGAGACGCAGTTTCGGGCGCAGACCCGGCGAACGAGAGGGCACGGCCTAGGCGTCGCCAAAACCAGTTTTCGACCATTCGCGCTTCTCTCGCTCTCTATGCTGATTCTCTCTTTTTCTCTTCTGCTTCTTCTTCTTCACCTCTGCGACTGCATTAGCATACTCTTTAATTTCTTTGTATTTAAATTTGATGGGTTCGACGAAATTTCTACCGGCCCCGTAGTCCTCATGGCTATACGGATGCACTCGAGCCGATCCTCTTGCAGCGAGCTATTTCGACCCGATGCTTATGCTTTACGAGCGGCGTTGATGAATCGTGGCAAATGAACTTTAACGTTTATTGGAATGATTTTAAATTTCGAAGCGCTAGATTAGAATATAAATATGTTGATTGTTCTTTAAATAATAGTGCAATGACAATGATTTATTTAGCTACTTTTTTATGATTTATTCGGCTATGAAAAAAGATTTAAAAAAAAACAAGAAGTTAATAGAGCGTGTTATGAAGGTATGTTATGATCTGGACGATTGGTTAAACTTTCCAGAAACATTTCTATGCTGTACAATTGTGTCAAAATACAAAACAAAACATTTTTTACAGTGAAGTTCGTGGGTAGGAACTAATCAAAAACGTTCTAGCAATAAATTAATATTAATAAAAATGACTATTAAATTTTTCTATTTCAAAAATTGCTTTGGAAGCACTTGCTGCCAGTTATCGAGTTGTTTAAAACGGTTTTTACAAAATTATTAGTCTGACAATGAACTTCAATTATAATCGACAAGGTGTGTTTAAACGTTCACATTATACAATAATAACAAACAGCTAGCGGCTGAAATACGATGAATTCGAGCCTTATTAAAGTGTAGCTTTGCACGACTGTAGAAACGCAAGTGACATTGTGGTAAAGTACAAATGTATTTTCGATCACGAACTTCGGTGGGCTTATCGTGTCTTTCGCCCGTGCAAGAAACTCCGATTGAGATTTACAGACAGATTGCAGGCTACCTAAGCTGCCCTACCCGTCGCTGCTGCCAAACCGCAAATTTTCTGTAGGCAGCGTTGAGTAATTGATTCAAATGACTCGTGAGATGTTGGCTTACCGCCGAAAATTCCCGTTGTAGACGATCCTGTTGAATTATTAATTCATTAAAATTTCATTTCTTCTTGCCTAAATCTATTAAATGACTAGTACTTACCTCAAATGGTTTCAGTTTTACAGTATGAAAATTTCGTAATGCTGTATGCATTCTTCCTACTTTTTCTTCAAGCTGAGGTGTCGTCGGTGGAAAACATCTCCAAAAATGTTTCAAAAGTTCACATGTACAAACGTATACTGTTGCGAGTTCTTCCTCGAGTTCTTTGGGTATTAACTCTACGAAATTATAAGAAAAATTTTATTAAATCTAAAATTTCAATATTTTTTTTATTTACAAAATGAATACGTACGGCCAAGACTGTCCTCTCGGAAACCTTTCATTAAAGAGCCTCCTGGAGTAAGTTCACCCAGTGCAAATACAGCTGCAGCAGGATTCACCAAAGTCATTGACGGCTGACGCGGTAAATAGCTAGCATTTGCCCATTTTTCGGTTTCTTTTAATAATTGACTCATGGTCACCCTTACAGGATCCGCTGAAGAATCATGATTATTTTCACCTGATGAAACTGGACCGTGGAGATATCTATCTACCTGAGTTAATAATAGTGGTGGTCCAGTGTTTAATTGTACATCACATTTTTTATCAAGATCCTCAAATATTAATTTTTCCTGTATCCGGCGCTAAAAAATAATACAAATTTAATGATATAAAATGAATTTTAGGACAAAAATATGAATTCTTATAGCAAAAATAATAAAATAAATTTTTACCTTCTTTAACATAGGTGAATCAGTCACTGATGGTGTGGCAGTAGAATTTTTGTTTGGTACTGCTGAACCATTTGCCTGTGGCTGATCTTTAGTTGATAATGTTTGATGTGCATTTGCCTTCATAACCATAATGCTGTGTTGATTGAATCTTTTGATCATATGTTGATGAACTATGTTTCCAGAAGATTTATCAGGCTTATTACTAGGATCATATATTTCATCAACATTTATGTCATCAAAATTGGTCAAGTCCACCATAGGATCATCAATTCCTGCTTGAATATCCTTTTTCAACTCTTGATCGTCTATTTTGGCACACTCTGTAAATAAATCTTTGGTCCCTACATTAATGCGATCTCGATGAAAATAGTGAGACTGAAAAAATTTTGTCCAAAAGTCTGATTCAGACATCTTATTAGGCACATATTCCTGATGTTTCTTTTTCACAGCTGGATATGTTTTGAATATACACTCTATAATATCCACTGTTAAATTGTATTTCAGTCCATTACAGCCATCAGTTTGTGGTTTGATATCTGCCTAAAAAATTTATAGAAATTCAAGATTTAGTTGTTTGAAAAGTTAAGTTCTTATTGAATATTAATGAACTTGATACTTACTAAAAAGGCACTGTTTACACCAATATCTTGGCGGGGTACTTGCTTAGCTTGTGTGTATTGCGAAGCATGTTGAGCCCAAAATTCTTCAGATGTTATAACTTGAGTAATTACCAAATCACGGTATAATTGAAGGAGTATTGGATTCTCTTGGAGTATTCTTAAAAATAAAAAGTAAGAAAATATTTAAATGAAATTCACTAGAATACCATTTTAAGATTAGAAGAAAATAGAGCAAACTATTAACCTGTTTTTTTCTTCAAGCTCCTTGTTAACTTTCTTTTTGAACTTGGGCAGGAGCTGTTGGAGTAATTCTTTAACCTCATCTCTATCTTGAATTTGAGCTTCTATTCCTTTAGTATTAACAAAGTGGAAGGTAGAGGATGTGCCATCGTGCAGAACAACTTGCAGCTGTATCTTGGGCTTGCCTTCGGGCGATATTTTTTGCACTGCAAATCAAAGTGCAACAGGATTAGATTTATTTGTGCTTCAAGGTCAATATGAATCAGTAGTTGTACTTACATTTTATGTCGGCATACTTGTGACTTACTGAAACTGTGTCCTTGTTGTCCAGCATCCAGGCTAATCTCTCGTTCATGACATAGAGCGTGCCGTCTCCTTTTTTGTAACGCACCTGGCCCACCTGCATGAGCACGTCCTCGGACGAGGTTGTCATCGTGCTGACGCTCTTCTAGCTTCGACTCTGTCCGTTTAGAAAACTAGAATTCCGAGAAGTCGCTGCCTCGAACGATCAGCTGATTTACTGGCGCAGCTCAAGCGTTCACATGATGAAGACGAAGCGATGATGGACCGACTAGAAATTTTCGAGGATAAAGGCTCGATTGAGAGTGCTCTGTGCCCGGCGCGCCTCGGACAGGCTAACCGAGCCCTCGTATTCTCGCAGAAGAGCTTTTAACGTCGCGGACAAGTGGCAGACGGCTTTTACCTGTTCTTCTTCGATTCAGATCATAGTCCGGTGTGTATTTGGGCAGGCAGTTGTACGGGGGACCGAGAGTCGTACGAGGTAAGGCTCTCTCGTTCTTCGCAGCTCTGTGCTATCACGCACTGTCGCACGAGCGCGGATGAACCAGATTCGACTTAGCCTTATTTCTTGGTAGCCGGCACACACATACACCGCGCGGCGCGCAGCCTCAGCGCCACCATCAACTTGCTGCGGCGCTCGTTTGAACTTTATAGTTTTGAGTGTTTTTTCCGGAGTTTCGCAGAGAGAGATAATGTGTACCGAGAGAGCACTCCGAAATTTAACGAAGTGGCAAGTATTGTAATTACTGTTTTTTAGCGTAACAGTTTTTTAATCACTTTTTTTGACGATATTTTACGTTATATTTTTAAAATTATTTGTTTAATGTACATGTAAAATAATGCGTCTTCATAAACGATAATTTGCGCATTACTTTGTTCAAATAACCGTGCGCTATTTTTAAATTAACGCAACTACATTTACGTTATCGCAAGAGCGCAAGAGAAATACAGATTTCTTCCCTTCGGCTCATTCTACATAAGCTTGCCGGTCGTGTATCGAGATTATTATCAACCAAACATTGATAACGTCGAAAAAAGTTCGATATTTGAATGCCAGGTTCGTGAATATCGTTAAAATTTAACGCAAAATCATTCGAACAAGCTGACCGTTAACCAGTAGATTCGAACGGGCAAATTTGCAGCCGTTGCATTCGAACAAACGAACGTTGGCGCCTGTCGGAAATCTCAGCAGGTATAAAGACCTGAGAGGCCCGATTGCAGAGTCGACCTGAAAGAAAGTCGTCGTCTTGGTGAGTCGGCGAAGAAGTGAGGGTAGGAGGGGAGAGAGGAGGAGCGGCTGCGGTGGAGGGGAGCTGCTCCGAGACTCCGATTCTGAGAGCGTGGTGTGCGTGTGTGTAGCCTGCGGGGCTCAGGAGGAGAGGAGAGGGGGGCGTGCGCGTATTCGTGCGGGGCAGCGGGGCGGCAGCAGTAGAGCGCGAGAGCGGCGGGGAGGGCCGAGGAGTCGCGGGGTTGCGGGCTGCCATGACAGTCGCCGTCGGTGCGCAGCAGCACGTCGTGCCGCCGTCGTCGTCGTCGCGTATGTCGCCTAGCCGCCCGTCATCGAGTGCTTTTTCCGTATTGTGAATGCGAGAGTGCCTGTGTAGTGCCGCGGACGGCGCTCCGTGCGTGTGCCGCGTCGTTCTCTGTGCTCCGTGTGTATACAACGCCGAGACGAGGCAATAGTTTTAGCAGGGGGAGTGTGCGGCACCGCTCCTGCATAGTTGTCCTGCTGCTGGTGCTGTTGCTCTCTGGTGCCGAGAGCAAGGGAGAGAGAGAGAGAGAGAGAGCGTTGCTCCTTGCTCCGAGGACGAGGAGCCAGCGGTGCGCGCGCACGGCCGCTCTCTCGGCTCTCCGGTAGTATCATCTGCTGGCCCCCCCGGCGCCCGGGAGTTTCGCGCTGATAAGGGCTGCCAAGAGCCGGCAACCTCCCCCTGTGCCAAGGCAGTTGCCCGCTTCTGCTTGCCTCCTTGCGGCGTACCACTGCCAGCGTAACGAGGCAAGCTCGGCCCGGGGGTTTAACCGCGCGTGGGCGTGCTCCGGCCGCTGTCAGCGTTTTCAGCCGAGGGCCAAGCTACCACAGCCGCCGCCGTCGTTACTCCGTCTTCGACCTCATCACCCAGAAGCTGCTCACATGTAATGTTCTTCTGCATATCATCGGCTTTTAGCTTCACGAGCTTCTTAGGCTCTTTTGGCGCGTAAACAGAGAGAGAGAGAGAGAGAGAGAGAGAGAGAGAGAGAGAGAGGGAGCAAGAGACGAAGAAGCAGCGGCAGAGAAAAAATGAATAAGAAGAGAGAAAAAGAAGGGCGCGTTCGGCAGAGGAGAGCGCGCGCGGCCGTGCGTCTGCAGCGGGTTTGTTTACGCGGAAGGCCGCGTCTGGGCCGGGCGCGTTCGAGCTCTGGGAATTCTCGAAAAACAGAGCGTGCGGGGCTAAGCGTTACCGAGAGCTGGCCCCCGTGATTACCGGGAAAGAGAGAAAGAGACGCAGAATCGCGAGCAGGGGCGTTGAAGCGGACAGGTATACATAGCGGAGGAGGTGGTCGGGCGTGCGCGAGTCTGCCCCCGCAAGAGCGAGCGAGAGAAAGAGCATGCGAGAGCGCCCTGGTCGCGCGGCTAAGCAGGCGGCCCCGCGGGCGAACGGTGCATTGTTAGGAATGCGCGCCGAGAGCCGACCGAGTGGACGCGCGCGGGTTGGGGGGGGGGGCACACACCGGGTTAGGTTAGGTCGCGAGAACGAGAGAGCTGGTTTCTTCGATACGGAAATCAAGTTTACGAGGGCCGCGCACACACCGGCCAGCGTGTCTCTCGTCAGAGCCCCGCTGCCACGCGTATCATAGAGAACGCGCACCGGCTACTGCTCCCCCGTTTTTTTCTCTCTCTCTCGATGTCTTTCTTTTTTTTCCATGCAACGCCTATATAGCCGTGTGCGGGGATACAGGCGCAGCAGAGAGAGAGCACTAGGCCTCTTGGAGTGTCTCGAGGGGGGAACCCCCCGCGCGTGTATAGACTACCGTGCTCCGATATTTACAGTTCGTCGTCCGCTGTTGCAGCTACTGCAGCCGCCGCTTTACCGCACGCGCTCCTTGGCGGCTGTGTAAACACGCGGTGAAAGTTTGGACGGCAGCGAAAGACGATATCGACGATTATGACTACAAAAGCCGGGACAAGCGTATACTCTCTCCCTCCCGATTGACTCGCGTTCGCGTGAAAGTGACGAAAGCCCTCTATACTCGCATAGACTGTTTGCATTATCGTCGGCTGCAGTCTGGCAATGCGCCCGGCGCGTCTCTCTCCTCGCGTGATTGACCTATTCTTCCTTCGTTGCCGGGGCGCGCACGATGCAGCGAAACAGCTGGCTTTTTGTTTCGTTGGGTCTTCGTATTATGACGACGAGAGGGCTACGTCAGCGGTTCCGACGACGCCGCCGCGGTGTAGCAATTAAAACTCGATCGGACCCCCCACCTCCTCTACCGCACATACTCTTGCATATACGGATTATGTATAGAGAGGCGGGCTGATCGCGTGCTCTCCCGGGGGCGTAGGTACCGTTGCTCATCATTTTTTTGTTTCGTCTATACGCTCGAGCCGAAGGCTACTCAACGGGTTTCCAGCGTCCGCGCTTATCCGGCTTGATTTTCTCCCTTGGTCGTTTCTTTTTTTTCTGCCGATACACCACGTTCCTCACGCGCGCGCTGCTCTTATTTGCCTTCGTGCCAATAATACAAATAAACGCGTATCTTTATTAATATATATTAACAAGATAAGGATAACGCCGTGTTTTCTCCGTCTCTATCTCTCCATTCATTCGGCGTATTAACGAAAGTGGCATAATAAAAATATACTTTGTTGTTTGATTAAACGCTGCGTTTCCGTGTGTGTGTGTGTGTGTGTGTGTGCGTGTGTGTATACACGCGTTTACCTGACAAATGACGAAATGGATCAACGTTACCGCCTCGCTTGATAAGATAAGCGCGAACGGGGGTCCGCATACTTTTTGATAAAACTTTTAACAAACGCCTTTTTTTTTGCGCGACGTTTTAAACGCAACGCGTTAGCTGCTTTGTTGCTGCACTAAATTAGTATTATTTCATTTTGTAATTAACGATTCATATAGGCTTGTGTTTTCGTGCAGATTCATCTCGGCATCGATTACGAAAGAGTTGGCGGCCGATCTGATTATTGCACCTACCGAGCGTCATCGGCAAGCGAGAGGAAGAAAAACAAGGCGGAAGGAAAAAAAAAGAGAGAGCAAGAGGAGCAAGAGAAAATGTCATCAACGGCCGGGCTCGAGGTAGCCGCGGTGCCGCTGCAGCAAGATTAGACATCGGCACGCCAGGGGGGGAGAGGCCAAAGATGCGGCCTCGAGTCTCGCTACTTCCCGGCCGGAGCTGTTGAGCCGTCTCAGGAGAGCCGAGGGTGTCGTCTTTACCAGCTGTAGAGTGCAAGAGTAAGAGAGACAGAGAGCGAGCGAAAGAGCCTGCGCTTAGGAGGCTGCGAAATTGAAGGAGGAGGGAAAAAGCTTTCGATTTTCCGCGTGGCTCGCTCGGGGGACGCCGCTAAAATGTTCAATTTCATGAAAAAGGCGACGGAAAAGGAGGAGAAGGAAAAGCGCAAGAGGGAGAAGCGAGAGAAGAAGGATGTTAAGAAGAGGGACCGGAGCAGCATGTCTGCCGAGGAGCTGCTCAGACTAGACGAGGTGAGATTTGCATTATCATTAACCGTCTATTATACACACTTATCCACCTGGCTATAACATATCAAATTCATAAATTTATTCCAAGCTTAGTTTCACTCTCTTGTATACTTCAGCTCACTGTCCGATATATACACGCACGTGTCTATCCATCTACTAAATAAATCGTGTCTTTCTGAATACATAAATGAATAAATGATAAAAAAAAAGAGAGAGAGAGAGCAAGAGAGACACGGCGTTGGCGGGGACGTGTCACAACACACGAAACACACAGTCGCGAGAGGTATATCGCGTGCTGCCGGCGCAGCTGCGCTATACAGAGTGTGTTCTATAAGGAAGAAAGTGAAGGTAGTCGCGCGTTATCCCTGTGATACGGTGGCAGTGCAAATATTAACCTCGTTGGCTCGTCTGCCTCTCTTTGCCCTCTCGGCGTATTACCACACTCACACACACAAGCGAGTAACGACGGGCTAGTGTGTGTATGTGCGTTAACGACAATACTCCACTATCCGGATGATGATGTTCAAGACAATCGTGTATTCGTGGAACGATTTTATCAAGCCAGTAGGTTGCGCAGACGCTCGTTATTGCGACAATGAATATTCAGTTTTAACGGACTTACCGAAACGCTCGTTACCTTCGCTAAGAAGTTTGCTTCGCATTGATCGGGTTAGTCTGAACAAATCATTATTATCACTGTTTCCGGGGCCAAATAAAGTTTCTTTCAATTCGTTGATGAAAAAGCGACACCGTCGTTTGAGCTAATACGTCGCGGTCTCGTTTTTCATTTTTGATTGATGGCGATCCCCCTCCTTCCTTCTGCCGCTGACCCGCGTGACTTTGTCTCCTCGTCATTTCCCAAGATCGCCTCTTTAGACTCTGACTCACGTATCTTGTTGGACGCGGAGACTTTCTTTCTCTATCGCAGCTTCTCTCCTCCCGTCGGCTCTCTCCGTTCAATTCGCCTCAATCGCTTAATTCAACGCCTTTTTCTTCTTTTCTTTTGTCAAAGCCAGATTGGCGGATTTATTTGCAGAGGGCAATGAAGTAATGCGGGGACCTTACCGCGAAAGTAGATCGCGCGCGATGTTATGTATATTTTGAGCGAGAGACTTTCGATCGACTGTTGTCGGCGTTGAAAACAGAAAATTTTCAAATTTGTTTAGGTACGTTTATAATAGATTTGTTTGTTAATTGTCGAAATTACGCATTTTTTTCGCGTGACAATTCGCCGGGCAAGGTTAGATGCGGATAAAAAGCTACGATGGAATCTTTTAAATATTTCCTTCAACGAAGAATTTAAGTATACGCGCATAGAATTTTCCGAGAAGAATGTTAGCGTTGAGATCGAAAGGACGTGGAAGTTACGCGGCTAATGAAGTAATTAAAGTCATCGCAATCTGGCGCAGCGGTGCGGCACTGCTTCTGCGGAGGCGCAGCAGCAAATGTACATGTATGGCTTTTGTTTGTCGGCTTGCAGATGCGAAGGTCGCTGAAGATACGCGGCCGGCGCAAGGAGAAGGAGAAGCTACCGTCAGGCATCACCGCGGACTACAGCGCCTCGTTCTTCGCCCAGCTCGACCGGGACGTTCTCGACGACGCCCAGCCGACGACTCCCGGGGGCAGCAGCTCCCTCACCAGCCCGGGCTACGGGCGCACGCCCGAGGGCGGCCTCACCCAGAGCGACTCCTCCGAGGCGTCGCTGACCTCCCTCAGCAATTCCAAGAGCCTACCGCCCCTACCGCCTAAGCCGCCCAAACGTGGCATTCTCAAAGGTCCAAGAACCGGCCCGAGCAATGGGGCTCCCGGTGATCCTGGTGTCCCGGGACCTGGCGTCTCCTACATGCAAAACGGCGCCGGCCAGGAGGCTCATCACGACTCCAACAACCTCCTCGTCCGCAATACCCTGCAGAACGAGGTGATCGCTTATCAGAACCTGCCGCTCCAGCAGCATCACCCGGGCAGCAAATCGCGGGACGAGCTGCAGCTCGTCTACAGCGAGGAGGACTCCTACCAGGTGCGACGAAGTCCTCAGCAGACGCATCATCAGTTCGGACATCCTGGACAGCAGGACTCCAAGCTGTTGCATGTATGTCCGCAACGTGTCTGTTTCCTTTTTCTTTTCTTTTCTTTTTCTGTAAGCCTGCTGTTTTTGCTTTTACTTCAATTCTTTAATTTTGACTTTTGGGACATTTTCGTATTTGGAAATGAGCACGTCAAAGTTGATACGGCGACAGCTCCGTGTATACCTGCCTGCATTTGAATTATTTTCTTTTAAAGCTTCACGTTTGTCTTGTCTAACCCTTGTCTCTTTAAGTCTTGAATTATATAAGTTTAATATAATGGGCGTACTTCAGCAGAAAAATGGCAATGTCTGCTTTACACTTTGCATACGTCATTCGGCTAAAGCTTTTGTTGTCATTGTCATTGTGTTAAAATCTTGCTGTGACATAATTCGGAATAATGGCAAGTACCGAATTTAGTTGCGAGTCTACTTCGAAACTTTTACTCGTAAAGCTAGATACTTCATTGAAATAAGCCTTGATCTGCATGCGCATCGCTTATAGTTTATATATTTTTAAAAGCGCACCATCTAGAGTTCCGCTTGTGCATGTCAACCAAACAAAGTAGTGTTGTAAAAATCAAAATAGCGCTGCGTAAGATTTAAAAGAATAAGCGTGACTTTGCACGACAGGTGGTAACGAGCGCCAGTCCGTCCGCCGACTCCTTAACGGACACGACAAACTCGAGCTTCGCAACGCCCCCGTTCAGTTTATCGCCGGTCGGCGAGTCCCAGGGCTTCTCGCGTTGGCGCAGCTCGGGCTCGTTCGAGGAGCAGGGCGTGCTGGATCTGCCACTGCCGGAGATCGTGCCGTTGGAGCTGCCAGCCGTCCGGGAATTGGCGATCCAGCGGCAACCGCCGCCTCGCTCGGACTTTGGTTTTTCTCTGCGCCGAGCAGTGGTGGTGGAACGCGTGCCCGGTGGACCGGCGATCATGCGCTCGGTCACCTTCGCCGAGCCTGGGGCCCTTGGCCAGAACGCCAACGACACGGGACTCTTGCCTGGCGATCGACTCATCGAGGTCAACGGGGTTAACGTCGACGATAAGAGCAGAGAGGAAATCATCGATCTCATCAAGGGCTCCAATGGATGCGTCACTGTCAAGGTTCGTATAATTATGTCTGTTACTATTTTAACGGGAAGGCTCGTGCGGTTGTTAAATTCAACACAGAGACACTTTTAAATGTTGTAACTTGATTTAAAATTGTAGGAAGCTATTCTCTAGACACTAAAGTAGTTTTCTCAGCAATAAGAATAGAGAAGAAAAAGGTTTTATTTTGCAAGTGGCTTCTACTTTTAGCTTATTCTAACCGTTGCGCCTCTACATCCCTCGAGTTCTTTTTAACGTTTCTTTTACTACTACCTCGTTAATCGAACTCGAAGAAGTTTAGAGTGTAGTAGTTGTATAGTACTCCGAGCGGCCTGTGATAAAACAAGAGAGCATGTACAAACAACGCCAATAGCAGAGACGAGACCCGAGGGTCCAATTAAACTTGGGCGACGTTGCAGGCGTTGCAAAAGGGCGGGGTCAACATCTTACCGAGCTCGACGTCTCCGAGGGCAGATTAGAAAATCGGCTCCGGCTAAGAAATAGCGAGTCCGCGCTTGTATACAGAGCGCAGTGAAAGGCTCTCGAGTAAACCGCGAGAAGAAGCGCGCTCGCAAAGCTGCGTTGGAGTTCAGGACAACGCGCGAATCCCTCGCGGAGATCGAGCGGGCGTGCGGTTTTACGCGTTGCGACCGCGAAATTATGCGGATAGCATGTAGACGCTTGCGTGGATGCGCATAGGCTGGGCTGCTGCGCGCTCTCGACTTTTTCTCAGCGGATTTAGCGAATTTAGCTAAAGTATCCGTGACGATTGTAAACTCGGCCGTAACCTCTCCTCGGGCTTGGACTAATACCTCATAATGCCGGGGCACATGTGTATGGCGCGAGCGGGCATTAATATGCCAAGGAGCGCCGGGCGGCGATTCGCGCACGTGCGACAGGTATGTCTCGGCATGCGCGCACCGAGAGCTACGCGAGCGACCGCCAGCTCATATACAGCCCGTCGAGCAGATACCGCAAAAAGCGAGCGGGCGTTTTTTTCTCTCTTTGACTCACGGCGTATATCGACTGCTCTCACTCGAGGTTTTGCGTCGAGGAAAAATTGCGAAGGCCTACTGTGTATATAGGCGCTGTAGAAGAACGCTCGTCGTTGTTAACTCCCCTGCTGTAGCGTTTGAGCGAGCTTCGCGCGATGGCTTTATCGGAGCCGGAAAATGTAGATAAAGAACAAAAAATTGTTATAATTTAGCCTGGCGAAATTACAAGGAATTCTTGGATAAGCGAGCGATGCTTCCAGCGCACTAGAAAGCCTCAATTTTCGCGGATCAGACAAAATAAGAGAGAGAGAGAGGGGCTCTCGGGTTTATCGCGCGACGAGGAGGACTAGGCGCGATGATATCGCATTTCTCGAATTGTCGAGCTCTCTCTCGAGGAAAAGATAATAACTCGGTATTCGCTAAAAATGCGACCTCGAGAGAGAGAGAGAGAGAGAGAGAGAGAGAGAGAGAGAGAGAGAGAGAGAAGCCAGACGAATTCCCGTCTGCTGACTTTCGGGCTTATTTATTTTCAAAGCGAATCGCTACTTCCGCCCGTGAATTTTTCCAGAAATTCTTCTATTAATACGACACCTCTTGCACAGTATACAGACTGTAAAGCTTTAGCAAACGCGGTGCTCGGCAAGCGCTCGGCTCACCAGCCGGACTCTGGCCTTGAAATAGTAGCGGATGGGGTCCGGCCATTTCCATGGTGACTGCCTGGCGGCGGCGGCGGCGCAGTCACGCGTACTAGGCTTGGCCTCGCTCTCCCTTTCCACCGCTCCACGGCCGTTCGATACGTATACCCCCTCGATTCTCCGTATATATCGTCGGCGTCGCGCACCGTCTGTCAAGCACCGCTCCTACATATCCCCTCGTCTCGAATTCGCGCAAATCGAGCCCCTAGATGAGAATAGACGATTAGAAAAGTCGAGCCTCTATACAGCCATCGTCTTGGCTTACCTCTCGTTTTATTTCTTACCCCCTGCCTTTCTTTCGCTCGATTCTTCGCTATATCGCTTGCAATTAGCGGTGTTACAACAATTATCCTCCCTCCGCCACCTGGCTACTCCGATTTGAAATGAACAGAGGAATGAAAATAAGACGGCTGATATAACAGGGATTCGCCGTGGCTTTTCCCTATATCCAGGGGGCGAAACAAATAAATTGGATATAAAACGGGCGGCCGGTATAAGCGTATGGGTCGCGGGCGCGCGCGTGCCCATAAATTCAGGCGGCATTCCTCGCGCGAGGCAACAGCAAAAAGGGAGGAGAGGCCGCATTCTCCGCGCGCGGAGAGCTCTCTCTCTCTCCCTCTTTCTCGGCTCCATTTAAACGAGCCCGCGATCGCGCGTGTGCTCTCTTCTCTCTCTCTACTACTTCTCGAATCCTCTCCAAAGCCTCGCGTCTCTCGCGCAGCCCCATTGACTTAGGCATTCGGCGAAGAATGCACGTATAGGCCAGCCGCGCGTATACACAACGCGCCACCTTCGCCAGCTCAACATGCCCATATAGTTATGCTGCTCGCCTTTTTTATTTTTTCGACTTTTCTTATTATTTTTGTCTTCCTCCTTTTCAAAATTACGCTCGCGAGTGTAAAAACACGTGGCTAGACTCGTTTATCCGAAGACTACACAGTTTTTTGTTTGGACATTGCGTGCTTGGCTTGATTACTTCAACAACCGGGGGGGGAAGGGGAGATGGCTTCTGATAATAATGTTTGTACACAATATTTTCATGACCAGAGCCGGTATTTCTACTTGGTAGCACGAGACGAGGGAGGAGGGGGGCAGGCGATAGTAGTGTCCGTTACCGTTGGCCAAGCGGCAATATCCTCTATTTGAAATATAATCCGGCAAGTGAGTAGAAAGAGAGAGAGAGAGAGCACGCGCACGGACACACATGCGCTCGACCTTGCTTTCTATTGTTCATTCACTTCTCAGATAACGGGGCTTATTTGACTTTTTTATTCTCTTCACATACGCACGTACGCGCGCAAGCACAAGGGAGCTTCGAGTTGCGAAAGGACTTTTTTAAAAAAAAAAGAGCATCTCTCTCGTGTCAAGTCGCTCGCGTCGGCCAACTCTATATACACGTGCGTGTATGCATAGCGGTAAACGAGACTCTTTCTCGCTACACATAGTTATTCGGGCGTTTACTACAAGTATATAAACACACGGCGTTGTTAGAGCAGCGGTAGATTCCGTAACGAATTCGTTGTGGCTCTGCTTCGTCTTTGCTGCTCCTCCCCGATATTTGCCGCTCGCGAGAGAATTGCTTTCGCGCTAATTGTCATTCTCTCTCTTCTCCGCGTAGTTTCCATCTCGCTGCGTGGCCGGTGAGCAGATCATTACGGGACCCCTGGTCAATCTAGGAATTACAAAGCCGCGATTGTTTAGCCCCGAGGAATATAACAAATCTATTGAATCGCGCTTCTTGAATACGTATTCCAAGTCTTTTAAAGCGCGTCAAAAGAAAAAAAGAACAATTTTTATATCCTCTAATAATGCCAGCGGTCGCGAGCACATCTCTCTCTCGGTCATCAATCGATCTCCCCCGGCACTTTCTTTATTGATCATTAGCCGTTGCCTCCGAAAAAAAAACCAATCTGGCCGAGAGGCACTTGGGCTCGCTGGATAAAAATAATAAAGACGTCAGGCGCGTTTCGGAGAGGGGAGGGTATACAGCAGCCGTCGGTCCGTCTGCGCCCGGCCGATGCAGCGTCCCAGCTAAATTTAGCCCCCGCTCGTCTATTCTCGTCTTTGTCCGCCCGTGAGTGGGAGTCACTTTCGTGTCCCGGCGTCATCCTCGTATAACGTAAGCTCTTTCTCTCCTTCCCGTATATCCCCCTGCCTCTTTTCCTCCGTCGGCAACAACCGGAATTGAACGGAAGCGTTTGCTTGTTTTCCTATGGAAAGCACACGCACACACACGCGGAAGCCGATATAGAGAAATTAACGGCTCGATTCTTATCGAGGAAAATAATCGTTGTATATTGTTATAGTGTTATGCGCGCGTGTTATCGATTCCGTCACGCACGACTGCGCCTATGTGCGAGTGTAAGAAACCGATGTTTGGCAAATCGCTGACGATGCGTTGTTGAAACTTTTGGTAAAACAGCGTATCGGCTAGATTGTTTCAACGAGAGCTGCAGGCATAACTGCCGAGGGACACTGAAAATCACCGCTTACGCCGTATGGGCTTTGTTTAGCCTAGCGTTTAAAGGTCTCGAGCCGTGAAAAAGACCGTTGGCTCGGCTAATCACCGCGTGTAAACGTAATGGTCGAGGTGCAGCGATGCTACATGCAGCGGGAGTGGACACGAAGTTGCCGAGCTTCGGGAAAAGGAGGAAAGAGATAGGGAGAGAAAGAAATGAGGGAAGAAAGCGGCGATAACAAAGCCCATCGGCGGAGCACGCAGTCATGCCCGCATGTCGGAAGCTCGTCTTCCGTTCATTACACGCGCTCAGCAGCCGATAAGCATCTTGCGCGCGTCCTATACGCTTGGCTCTCGTGTATGTACGAGAGCTGCCTCGCGGCGTATAGGATTTCGTTTTCAACGATACCGAGAGAGAGACGACTACCTCTCTTCCGACTTTACCCCTCGCATAGCTTGCACATTAGCCCGGTTTCTCGTGCACTCGAGGGGGCGTTGTTAATGGTCGCGGAGCCATCGACGCGGCAAGGATTTCAAAGATTGAGGAGCATGAGATTTTTATGCTCGCGCTATAGTTTCTCCCTATCACGGCTTAAGCTTCATTATTACGCTTTCCGAGAAGCCCGTGTATCTTTTGGCAGCTTAATTGATCATTCAATTGTGTTATCGAACTACCCTGCTAATACGCGTACGTGGGAAACGTGGGTTCAAGGTGAGCAAAGTCGTAAAAAAATAAAGAAGAGGAAGATGGACCCATCAGCGAGTAGCCTGGATCGCTGTAAGAGGCCTCTGCGTAAAGAGACATAATGTAGTGCCGATGTGCTTTCTCGGGGCCGTTGGCCTTCCGCTCCACACGCTCTCTCGCTATACGACTGCTACGCCCAACAGACCGCTCGCGTCTAAGCGCTTCGATGATCTTGATGGTTTCAAAAATCGGAGGTATATATGCTCGCGCGCATCAAGCCACGGGCTTTTGTTTACGAAAGAGGCGCTCTTTTTTTCTTTCCACTTACGTAAATCTCGATAAAGCTGGTATATGAGACGTAAAACGGAGCTGTTACATATAGGTGAAACATTGAAAAAAGGAGGAGGAGGAGAAGGCGGACTTGTACACAGCGTGAAGATGCTCGTAGTAGCGTGAAAGGGTATATAGCGTTAGCCGCTGGGCCGCGCGAAGCCCCGAGAAGCATAGAGAGAGACAGGCCAGACACGTCCGCTCCGTCACGTCGCGTGCGCGCGTATATGCATATAATTAACGGGTCCCAGCGGCCCTCTGCCAGCGTGTGTATGCTGCTATATAAGCAGGATGCGCCTCCGCGTACACGCCCGGCCCTCTCTCGGCTCCCTTTCTGCCCTGCCCACTAAGTCCCCTCCTTCATACAGTCGCATAGAGGACGATTCTTCGTCGATGCTGCTGCTGCTACTGACGCGTGACTAGACTTTCGGCTCGCGGCTTCTCTTTTATCCCGCAAGCGGCCGCTCTTCTTCCTTTCTCAACTTTTGTCCCGTACACCCCCCCACTTCCTCCTTACTAATGCTCTGCTCGAATGGAATTATTTGTTGGCTCTTTCTCACTCACTTACGACCGGCTGTTGCTTAGCACACAGTTATATAGATGTGAATAGAATCGTCGGTTTTGACTGTCACGCTGTCTGATGCGGTTTTAACGACACAAGTTTAACGAGAAACGTTCTATTTATAAATTTCGAGCTTTCGTTGACAATTGGAACTACCGGGACCTAACGTGTATTGATAACCTTAGCAGCGTTGACGTATATTCATCGAGAAATAAAGATCTCTTATTTTTTGCTCTTTCTCTCGGTCGGTATATTCATCATAGGCTCGTAATAGGCTCGTGGAGTTAAAAAAAAAAAAACGTGGAAAAGAACGATGCAGCAATTGCAGTCGTAGAAGAGGCATAGGGTCGCTCTCTTCTAGGGCTTTTAAAACAGCTGTGTCGGAGTTAAAAGAGGCACGGCCAGGCAAAGTGCGCATTAAGCTTAATCATTGTTATCGCTCGGCGACCGCCGCTTTCCGCTATACAGACCTGCAATAACAGCTTTTCCCAGCTGAGACCCGGCACGGTCTCCCCCTTCCCTCTTTCTCTTTCTCTCGACGCCGTGCATTACGACGAGCCGAGGCGCGACAAATGCCACCGCCGCCGAGACTGCATCAGGTGACGACGACGAGAGGAGGCCGCGGTAACGCCGGCGACGGAGAGACGGTGATCGATTAGACCTCTCACGACAGATTGCCTCTCTCTTCCGCGATGTTTCTCTCGTTGCGTAAGACCTCCCCCCCTCTCTGTTCTCCTCCTTTATTTTCGACTTTTGTCTCGTTTTGCTCGTTGCCTGCGAGCCCGACTATTCTTCTCTCTCTCTTTCTCTCTGGATGAACCAAAGTGATATCGCTTATGTAGCTTTCTCAATATTACAATGCCTTGTTACTTTGCGTCTAGAGCTTTAGGCTTGTCGAGGATGGTAATGTCAAACTCGTCTGGTAATAATAACTCGCTTATATTGCACGTTAATTTAAACGCGTGCGGCTCTAATGAAAGCAGGAGTTATTTAAATGATTTTTTTTTCTAGCCCGATTATTACTTTCTCCCTTCCCTCCTTTTGCAGTAGGCAATCGTTCCACGCGATTTAGCGGTTAAAAAAAATGAAAATTTACGCTCGTCATAAATATTCAAAATTTATCGCGCCGCAGATCGCAGGACGATAGCGGCTAAGGTAATCAGAAGTGAATCATCCGGCTCGAAAACGCGCACGGAGCCCCGGCCGCACCATAACGCGTCCGGATATGACGCCCAAGCCTATGTATACGTCTCTGCATATGTATTAGTGTATACCGAGGCCGTGTCTAGACGACTTTGCGGGGGGGG
>JAPYYQ010001603.1:0-54168 GCA_030522585.1 Anagyrus pseudococci
CACATAAAAAATTTTTTTCACTTCTTCAAGAGTTGCTTAATCCAGTGATGTATCATTTATACACCTCTCATCTTGAATGTCCTTTAAAAAAAATAATTATAAACACCTTGTTTTTGAAGCAACAAGGTGGATATAACCCCTTAATTAAAAATCACCTAAATGATGGATCGCGCTTACGTGTTTATACAAGCGCGTACAGCTATATGCATATTACAATCTGCAGTCTGTGTGTGTTATATTATTTATCGATTAATAAAATTCAGCAGGTTCCGAGAAAATTATCCCAAGAAGAGAGAGAAGAGATCGTTATCCCGGCGTTAAATTTATTGCGCGCTAACAGTTATAAGCGCGCCTCATGCTGTATATGAAAGGAGAAAATCCGCTATCGGCGATTTGCATAGACAACTACAGTGTGAAGCCGTTCTTATGTACGCTCGTGCCCCCGTGTACATGACTGCTCCTGCCATAATTAAATCAATTAAAACCTCAGGCCATCATAATCGAGGCGAATAGAAAAAACAACGCGCTTCAAAAGACATGTTACATACCGTTTGCAACGGCAATAAGAGAGATATCTGTCGTTTACAGTCTCGTCTCTCTGATTCGCTTTTGCACGGGGGCATAATGAGCAGCAACTTCGGTATTACTACAATGTTTGAATTCGCCAAGGGGGGGCATCGAAGGAAGATGCTGCGGTAGTGGTGCGAGAAAGAGCGATAAAGCGAGAGAGAGAGAGAGAGAGGCATAGGTCCCCTTGAGAAGAAAACGAGAGTGATCAACTCCCACGAAGAAGGTGCGGGGGAGAGGGAGCTCTCATCGCGCCGCTATCTGGACCACTCTCGCGAGAAAAGGAGCGAGAGGGAGGGAGGCAGAGAGAGAGAGAGAGAGAGAGAGAGAGAGAGAGAGAGAGCTGCCGGACTGCTGCAGCAGCCATGGTGTTGGGCTGCTGACATATTTATCGGCGCTCGCGCCACCTGCAACCGGCCGCCGACGGACCCCGGCATCTCTCTATACGTGTATACACACACACAGGCGCGGAAAGAGAAAGAGAGCATTGGTGGACTCAAGGGGAGGGGGTAGGGAAGGCTATCCTCTGTTTTGCCCATTTGTATCTTGCGGGTAGATGCTGCTCCAACTCCCTGCAGTCGCTATGGCCAATTCACCGTCAGCCCAGTTTACCCGAAGCCCCATCTTCCTTTCTCTCTTTCTCTCGCTCTCTTTTTTCCGTCTTCTTCTTTGCTTTCCTCTTTCGGAGTCCATCTTCTTACTTTTCTCTACGTTCTCTACTCTCCTTATACCTTCTTATCTTCCAACTTTTTTGACATGGCTTTTTTAATTCTTTGCAGATTGTCTTTCGTTACACTTATGAATCAGCTGCTGCCGCAGGTGTTTTGATTTTTTTTTTTTTAATGCTAAGCAGCTAATTTAAGCACTGCGAGGGCAGACTATTTGTACAAAGTTGAGGTTTGCGACTGCAATTTAAATTTTCACGCTCATTTCGTTGGAAAATTATAAATTTCCGTTTTGAACTTTTCGATATGGAATAATGCACACATAAAAGAAAGAAAGATCGACAAGGTACATGATAAAGGATACCTGGGCATCAGTTATTCGTTTGAAACGGTCGATAGCCGTCGGCAAAAGAAGCGCTCTTACAGAGAGAGAGAGAGAGAGAGAGAGAGAGAGAGAGAGAGAGAGAGAGAGAGAGAGAGAGAGAGAGAGAGAGAGAGAACTCGGCGATATATCCGCGAAAGAAGAATTGCAGGGTTAATGAACGTCAAGGCTGGCTGGTAGAGAGTAGCATTGGCGTCGGCGAGATGCAGCGAGTCGAGGAGAGCGTTGCCGAACGGACGTTGGCAGGTCCACTCTCTCCGTCGTCCATTCCTCTTGCCTTTCTCTCTCCGAAGATATACCTCTGAAGGTGCATAATGCACGCAGGATCGAAAGAGCCTCTCCCTCCCTCCCTCTCAGCGGAGTTGAGCGCGCGCGCGCGCGCGCGTATATTGCTGAATTGAGGAAGGCGGCCTTATACAAAGCCTCCCGTAAATCCGCGCGGGCTTCGACACCCGACATACCCTCCGCTTTATTCCCTCCCCACTGCCCCGCCGGCCAAAGTCAAGAGTCTCTCTTTCTCCTCTTCCCCTCCTCGCGCGGCTTCTCTCGTCCTCTCCTGCCTCTCCTCCCGGGATGCCCACCCCCTCGTGAGGGGACGTTAGCGGCTCGGCGCTTTATTCTCACCGATGTCTCTACGATACACGCGCGCGCGAGCGAGCGCGCGAAATACGTTGAGGGATTAAAAATAATAGGCGGGCAGAGAGCGGGCGCATTCGGGGGCCCCCGCTGGATTCCGCGAGATTCCAGCGGCGCACACGGTCTCGCTCGCTCGCGCGACGGACCGTGAGGGACATTGCCAGCCGAGGAGAGGGAAGAAGGAGAGAGGGGGGGCGGCAGCAGAGGGGAGGAGCAAGATATTCGATCGTCGCTCACGTCAATTACTACCGCGAGAACTTTCTGCGCCGCGCGGCAGCCTGACGTGAGATATTCAATTCCGCGCGTTCGGACAGCACCGGCTCTCTCTCTCTCCTCCTCTCCCCCTGGCCCTCTCACTTGCGCTCGGTTCTCCGCCGGTAGACGGGATTTATAAGCGAGCCAGGACTGCTCCCCCTCCCTTTCCCTTTCTGGCTCTCGCTTGACGCGCTTTTTTGCCGTGGTCATCCGGAGGTGCAGGACTGGGCGCGCGAGCGCCTATAATTGTTTAATTGATTTGGTATGGCCCAGCCTCGCAATGGGGCTAGTAGCGACCTGCTCGGTTTTTTGCCGCCGTACAACGCCTGGTACGCGAGAGGTGCCTTGAGATCTGACGCGCGCGAGGATTCAGAAGCGAATAAATATGCGCGCAAAACGAATGGCCCACTGCGCTCGCGGCGAGTGTTCGTTATTTTTAAATTATCACGCTCGGCGGCGTGTAAGCTCGCGACGAAGAAGCGCGAGAATAACGAGCTTGATACGGCGTTTTTCGGCGGAGCGTATCAAAAGAATAAGCGGCGAATTAAACGTCTACAGCTGCTGAGTGTTTATAGCCTTTGTTGAAATGCGGCATGATTATTCGGTATGTTTATGTATATTCGTCGCCAAAGGAATTATCCTCGAAAACTTCCAACCCGGTGTTTTTTTTCACTAAATCCTAGATCTTCTGCCATTGCACTATTAATTACATTTCATTTAGGTAATTCGTTGTAACACGCACTTGATACACGAGTAAATAAAAAGAGAAAAAAGAAGGTCTGGCTACAGTTGAGCTACTTTGGTTATAAGAGCGGATCGGTCGGCGCGTGTGAAAGAAGAAGGAAAAAAAGTCACAGCAGCAGCAGTAGCAGTAGCAGCAGAAGAGAATAAGCGTGGGGGTTAAGAGATAAAGACGCTTTGGCAGACTACTCGCCGCCCTCTTATCAGTATAATCGTTTGGCTCGACGAAGAGGGGGGGGACAAGGGGAGGCAGCAGCTCCTTCCTGTGTAAATTGTTCCTCTCACGGCGTTGGCGGCCGGAGGCATACAGAGTACAGCTTTGGGGGAAGAGAGAGAGAGAGAGAGAGCTCTTCTCTCTCTCTCTCTCCATTGCGTCGCGGATTGCACCAATTCGTATATCTCCGATTGGCGTTCGTTATTTTCGCTTTACGCGCCGCGGAGCACAGTAGAGCGCCGCCGCCGCCGTTCTTATACTCTTCGCTCTCTCTCTCTTTCTCGCTGTGTCGGTGTATATACTATATATACAGTAGGCGGCAGAGGTGAAACGGAGAGAGCCCGGAGAGGCCCCCGGACGCCATTATAAACATATACAAATTCGTCAGAGGCTACCGCGAACAATGGGCCGTTTAGCACCCAAGATATATATCATTATGCCGCCACTGCACCGCGCGCGCGCGTTTGCTCTCTCTCTTCTTCTCCTTCTCGCAGGGATGCCGCACTATGCTGCTAGTAGTATGTGTATATGTGTGTGCGCACTACCGCTACACACTCCAGCCACCGGCTTTGCTTCTTCTTTATCTTTTTTTCTCTGCTCGCGGGAGAAAGAAAGGCCGCCAACGCCGACTGTGCATATACACGTATACGTGCACGTACACAGACTTGCCGCACTCGCGGCCTGGCACATGCAAGAGAGAGAGAGAGAGAGAGAGAGAGAAAGAGGGGACAGAAGGAGAATTTCGATCTTCTCTCATTCTACACCCCGCGTATAGGGCCTTTCGACTGTGCGCTACTCGACCGCCTCTCTCTCTCTCTCCGCCTTCTTCAGGCTCCGAAAGGTATATCGCGATTTTATCGATCTCGCCCGCGCCAGAACTCTCCACCTGAGATATTGTGTATTTTTTTAGAGTCATTTGCGCGTGAAGCCGCGATACATCTCCCCGACGCGCTGCCGTTTTTTCTTCCACTCCCCCCCCCCCAACCCCCGCTCATTCCTTCTCGCCAAAGCAGCGCACCTTTATTCTTCGCATTTTAGAGAGAAACGAGTCACTCGTCCCACCCCCGCCCCTCTTCACCTCTCTCCCAAGCTCCTTTTTTCCAGCCATCCTTTTTGCGTGTTTTTTTTCTCTCAAATTTTTCGGCGTCCTTTAGCCGCTTTATCGGAACTCTGCCGAATTAATCCTCACTTACAGATAGACAGTTTAGCTTCCTGAAAAATATATGTAACTAACGTATAATTTATACTACGTTCTAATTTCTCGGTCTGAGGCGCATAAGAAATAAAGAAAAAACAATAATTTCAAGCGTGGAGTCAGGGGCACTATCCCGGATTGCGGAAACTGCAAAATCAAATAGATCGTGAGGGAATAATCGAGCGTCTATAGCAAAATAGCGCACGAGCAGAGAGATGGCGAGAGGAGAAGTGGGGAGGGTCGAGGTCCGTATAGAGTCGGCTCTATTTCCCGAGCGCATTATCAGGAACACACTCGAGCCTCTTTGGCGCGTCCACACGTACACAGCGATCGACAGAGAGAGAGGCGTAGAGAGAGAGAGAGAGCTAGAATGGACAATCAGCGGGACCTTTGCTCGGTCGCTCTCTCTTTGCGCTGCCGGGGGCAGCAGAGGCTCGCGGTCTAACCAGAGGGGCTTATACATACCGGCCTCCCACGGCTCTGCAGATAGCCACTCGACGGCCAGCCGACAATCCGCGCGAACGAGCTCGACTCGCTGCTCCGAGCGACCGCGAACCTCCCGGCCCCAAACTCGAGATGATTGTAGTTGCAAATGGGCAGTTTGCATCAAGAAGCGCGCGCGCGCGCGAGCTACCGCCTCTCCTCCGCCTCCTCCATCCAACGTTCTATCGGGCCATCTCGGTCGGACAGTGGCAGTAGCTCTCCTCGCAGGGCCGGCAAGCCAACACACAAGCTATGTGTGTGTGTCTGTGTGTGTACGAGAGAGGAGGCTGGCCAGAGGCGCGGGGGAGTATCGGGATAAACAAAGTTGACCCGAACGCTTGATCCCTTCCTCCGCTCTTGCGCTCCTCTTTCGCGCTCGACGCGCGGACATATCGCGCCTCCCTCGCTCGCGGCCGCTCTGTGCTACTGCAGAGTCGACCGTCGGCCAGGCCCGTGCGGTGCGTGCCCCTCGCGTATACACAGAGAAACCGAGAGAGGGGAGGGGGAGAGTCTAGGAGCAGAGTATACAAATCCCGATCTCCGACGTGCAGCAGTAGCGGCACTCGCCTCTCTCCTCTCTCTCTCTCTCTCTCCGGCATGCTAGCTGCAGCAGCAACCCGCCTATTTGTACACGCGCACGCGAGAGCGCATGGCTAAGCGCTTATACACGTGAGCGCGCGTTCCGCATTCGCCGGGCCTGACGAATCGCCAACGCTAGCCAACACACAGCCTCTCTCTCTCTCTCTCTTGGTTGCTGTTGCCGTGCTGATGCTTCTGATGGCGCGCACGGTCGCGCTATCCACCCCCTTCCTCCGCACTGCACACACACGAGCGCCGTCCCCGAGAACAGGGGGTTTGCGTTAGGCCTGTAATGGGAATCCTCTATACGCGCTTTCTCTCTCCTCCCCCCCCCCCTGCCCCCGCGCTCTCTCTCACAACTCTCCCTTGTCCCCGAGTCGCGCGTGTAGAATTCGCGAATTAACCATCAGTCTGCACGACCGACTCCCCATACTCCAGCGTCATCTCGTTTAACTTGACCGACTGTGGAGAAGAAAAGAAAGAACTTTCGCTGAAGTGGTTTACGTTACGACCTAAGGCTACCGGTATTTTGTTTCGTATATGCATTCATGTAGAGATAAAGTAACCGTCGCAATAACATCCATAACTGCCTTTCAAATGGCAATCGTCGAATGACGCGTACGCAAAACCCTTGTCTCTTTCTCTATTTTTCTTATAAAAGCAAGGGTAAACGCAATTTCTATGGGAAATGAGGGCATTGAGAAATTCGCGAAATTGTTATATAGATATAGATTTCAAGTGAGCGTATCTGTGTGTACCAGAAATGCATACGTCGTGTATAAAGAGCAATAGCTGAAAATGCCCCTCTTCCTCTCTCTCGACCTCATACACCGCGAACAACGAGAGCTGCTCTCGCGCGAATGTAAAGTGCATCTAAATATGCATCCCCCCCCTCACTGGTATGGCTGCTTGTGCATCGATATATATCCTCTATTTGCACATTGAATAGGGAAGCTTGCCGCAACCGACACGAGAGCTACAGCTCTCTCCCTCCCTCTCTCGCTCGAGCATTATACACACATCGAAGCCTGTACAGAGAGCGAGATCCGCGGACAGAATAAGTTTGCGCTCGCGCGTTCGTTTAACGCTTTATTCGATGACACGGCGGAGCTTTTGTGTCAAAAGCTCGGAAAGACGCTTGGACGGGCGAACGCGCGCGTGTAGCTCAAAGTTTTTCATTAAAATAAGCCGGAAGCTATAGAGAGCGGGGCTAATCTCGGAGTTCGCAAGGTAAACACATTGCATTCGCGCGTGTATTAAAGTAGTAAGAAAACTCTTTCTCGCCCGGCTGAAACTCTGGGGGACGGGGGGAGCTTGGAAAGCACACACAGAGAGACACACGAAGCTGCAACACGGCGACGCAGAGAGAGAGAAAGAGAGGACCGAGTGTACACTCGGCGCGGGGAAAGAGAACGAGCGAGACAGCGAAAGTTGCCTAGAGGGACCCGAGGGCAGGGGGGGATGGAGCACCGGTCAGTTAAACATGCGCATATTGCATGAAACTGGTAGCTGCGAGAGCTGCTACCGGCGCTGTGCTGCAGCCGCCTCGACCTCTGTATTAACACCTCCGCCTCTTTTGCCCCCACACCCTCCCCTCCCCCCCACTGTCGGTCTCTCTCTCTCTTTTTCTCTCATCTGATACACACTGCCTCCGTCCGGGCACACTCGCCAACTAAACGACGCTCGAACTTGGGCGCGCGCGCGAGTTGCGCGATTTGTTCCTTTTTAGCGCGACAACATCGCCACTTTTTATACCGGCCGTCCGATTCTTAATGAACATAGCGAGCCAACGGCTTTTCTCGCCGTGTGTGCGCGATCGGCTCGACGCGTTTCACCTGATCTTTTTTTCCTCTCCTGCCCGTATGCTGCGTCGCTCTGTCTGTACGGCTCTGTGAGCGAATAAACGTCGCGGCTCTACAGCCATGAAAATCTCTCGGCAACGACGGCACTTTTCCTACTCCCGTCACACCGGACTAATACGAACGCATAAGCCCAGCCGAGCGAATTCAAAGACGCCGGTACAGCGCAGCGGTATAGGGTATTAAATCGTCATTCGATTTGTCTGGATAATCGGGCCAGTGCATCGTCCTCTCGCTTGTTCTTCTCCAGCTGCTTGGGGGCGATATTGTGATTCTCGCGTGGGCTGCTGCTGCCGCGAAAGACAAAAGGATCGTCCGAGCGGCGTGTGTTGCAGCTCCGCCGCGTGATTTATGCAAGGCAGAACGCGAGGACCGAAGCCGAGATCGCATTAATAATTAATAAACGCCGAGTCAAAGCGAAGAAGAAATACGAGCGGATCTGCAGCGGCGGCAACTGGTCTCGCACCTTTTCGGTAGCCTGCATAACTCGAGAGAGTTGCAGGTTCTCTTATACGTATACACACATCGAGGAGCATCCTCTACCTTATTCATTTCACCCTCCCGGCTAAATCCCAGCGAAAGCCGCGTTTTCGAAGAAAAAACACGAGGCCCCACTAGTGTAGTGGACACGGAGCCGAAGATTTATCCTCGGCTGCTTTTCCCTACATACACCCGGCAGAGCTCACTTTCGGCAACTTCGATATATATTCGTGGATCGGATGTAGTGGACGGGGCCGTTGCAGCGGGGAGCAGGGGGTAGGAGAGAGAGAGAGAGAGAGAGAGAGAGAGAGAGAGAGCTGGCCAAGCCGACACGAACTATACAGATACAGCTGCAAGCAGAGGGATGGCGAGGGAGAGAGAGAGTGGCGTCGCGCGCAAATATAGAGCGGCGCGCGCCTGTGTCCCGACAAATAATGCCCTCCTCCCCCTCCGCCCATCTCGACAGTTATTTGTGCGCTACTCTCGGGCTCAATATTGTTCGAGTAGCGCGTAAACACGCGCTGCAATATGCATCAAATGTCGATGCGAAAAGCAATCCCCCTCCCCCCTTCTACACCCTCGCTCGCTCTCTCTGTAGCAGCGAGTCCCGCGGTGAGTTGCGCGCTCCGTGCAAACTATGCGCCGCGTATACGTATATAGACGCGCGGAGTGTGCGAGTATGCGGTTTCCCCGCGTATCTTTATGCTCGCGCGCGCTCACCCTCGTCCTTTCTCATTGTGCCGCTTGGCGATCGGACGAGCCGAACGAACGCGCGCAAGGCACTAACTCGACCCCCGCCGCTGGGCCCTTTTTGTACCCCCTCCCTCCTTCTTCTTTTCTCTCCTCCTCGGCAGCTTAAGAGTCGCTAAATCGTTTAACGATCCTTGTCGGGGCTATTGATCGCGACGCCTCTCTAAATTCCACGGCCGAGCCGAAGAATTCCAAGATTTCAATTGATTTATGCCCCTACGAGCTTTGCGTTTTAGTAATTTTCAGCGAAATTTTATTGTTTACCCGGCGAATAAGCCAGAGAGGGCACATAAATAGCTGCGCCTACAACCCCCGCCGGCATAATACTACGTAAAATCGGTGCTCGATCGTTGCATTTTCTAATATCCCGAAATGTTAATTTCCTGATTACAATTGTGGGAACAATGGCGGCTGGAGGTCGTTCTATTCACCCATTCAACCCCAAGCTCTATCCAAAAAAACGTTCATCCCATATTAAAACTCGTTATCCGCCGGACTACAACTCCTTGTCATTCTCTCGCTCTCCCTCTCGAACTACGGCAGATACAATATAGGATCAGCGAAGCATCGACGGCGGCGGTCCGCCGGCGAACAATCCATGCTGTGTATGTTTTTCGGGCCGATAAATCACAATTAATTAGCGGGCCCGTAATGACGCGGCGTGTCGCTTCAATCGGCATGACTCGGCGCGTCGTGCGTGTTCTCGCTGCAGCAGCCTCTGCGTGTCGCTTCCTCGTCCACTCGTTCTCCCTCTCTCTCTCTCTCTCATCTGCGCGCGACTGTGGGGTCCAATATATGCAGCTCCCCCCGCCCCTGGGCTCTGGGCTCGTGTCACGGCATTTGTTCCGCGAGTATATCTGCTTTACGCGGGGAGGGCTGGCAGAGGAATCGCGACAATAATTATTGTCTCGCTCGTCAGGACCCGCCGGCGAAGCGAATTAAAGAAAGGAGAGAGGGATAGAGCTAGCCGATGAACCCCGGAAAAATGAGCAAGAGCGTGACTCTGTGTATAAGCTCCGAGAGCAGCAGCGAACATTTGCATTCTAGGCGTCCCCCGTATAGCGCAACGCTCGGGAGAACAACCACGACTAAGACTCCGCCAGTGCTCTACGGCTACGGAGGATGAAGTTTAGAATGTTTATTCATTCGGCGAGCGGGGGCCCTCTTATTCCCGATGCTAAATCTCACTTTACGCCCCCAGCCTCCCAAGGTCCTTAGACGACTCGCGCGTGCGAACATACGCGGCGTACACACACAGAGGTGTGCAATGTGTGCCTTAACGAAATCCCGGCTCGATAATTAAGGAGTTCGCGCAAAGGAGCTCTCTCTCGTAGCAGATCCCGATGAATATAAAGGAGCAGGAGAGGCCTGCGTCGCGCGAGACCGTGAAAACTTGATTAACTCGCCGGCAAGTGCCTACATTAAGTGGCCGTAGCGCTCGCTCGCTACACACATACGCCCGGGGGACAAAAAATTCGACGAGATAAGGGGGGGCAACCAATGCACACATGGCCTTTCAGTCGACTCCGGACCTTTTTCCCCGAACTACGGACGCAAAGAGAGAGAGAGAGAGAGATGGATTTTTGCGACCTCTTGGCAATTTGCGCGCAACCCCGAGCACACCCGGATTGGGCGAGGAAAAATAAGCCTGGCATTAACATATGCGTGTTCTCTCTCCTCGCCAACTCCCCGAGACAATTGAGGATTGACCAATTAACGTTGGTGGAAAATACAAAGTGCTACGCTGTGCCCGAAGGAGGATCGACATTGGGATAAGAATTGCTGAGGAAGTTTAATAGATGTTGAGGATTTTTTATGTTTTACTTTCTTTTTTTTCGGATAAATCGTTGAAGGGAGATTTCAAGGTTGAGAGACGATGAGTGGCACGGAAAACATAGTTGACGGAAATTCATCTTTTTTTTAAACTGAATGCAATAATCGCAACGGAAAATCTACGGTGTGGCAGTAGCGACAATGCCATATGTTGACACTGACCCAGACTCCGTACAGCCCTCCGGACGTTTGTAAAGTTCCAAAGATCCCGCGCATCATTGAATCCGAGCCTCTTGATGTGTCCCTGACATAATATTAAAATAAAGCAAGCTATAGCTTTTCTGAGGACAGGCCGGAAAAATAGGCCCTCAACCTCTCCATCCGGCATTTTCACGCTAATTACGCCAGTTGCTCGCTCTCGGTTGCCCAAGAGGGGCCGCATAATAGAATAGAGAACGCCGATAGTGCCGGGGTCTCGAGAGAGCAAAGGAGAAGCCGCTCTCGTCATCTTCGTCTCGAGAGCCACTGTAGAGTCGGGCCAGCGTGAAAGGGGAAGGAGAGAGAGCCTCTCTCGGCGCTAGAGCTGTGACAGGGCCGGCGACAAAATATTTTGAGAAATCCTGCGGGCCGTAAGTAAAACGGTTTAAAAGGCCCCCGAGGAGGCATTTTCTTTGCTCGCGCGCGCGCCTCTCTCGGCCGGCATAATGGCTTGCGCGCGCGACGGTGGGGCGCTTTGTAGGCCGCCGGCAACTTGTTGCACCCGAGAGAAAATTCATGCCTGATGTGTCCCGGCGCAATTGTCGCGCGCAAAAGCATAAGCCGCGTTGTCGCAGCGGATCATCTCCGGATACCCACGGCCAGCTGTCCCGGCGGTAGCGGCGTGGTTCTTCTTTATTTTCTCCGGCTGCGACTCCCCCCCTCTTCCCCCCCCCTTTGTCGGCCTTCGATATTTCCTTTTTGGACCGCGTTCATATATATATGGCTGCACTTAGCCATCGCGTAAAATTAATCCCTGAGCAAAATCGGGTCGCGGACGAGACCTGCGCTTGTATACGCTCCCGTTCTCCGGGCCCCTGTTATACTGCCGTGAGACGAACCTCTTGGGCGACATGTGCGTTCGAGCGTTATGCCGGGTTTTATCACGTTTCATTTGACAGACTCAACGCTCCCTGGGAATATTAGCTCCTCATTGATCCAGTTTTTGCCGGGGAATTATATATCTTTCGAATATAACCTCCCAGAGTATATAAGTTATACTAAAAAAGAATATTTTTTATTATTAACCCTGGTAGAAATCACGCCATTTGCCCATTTCTGAAATACTTTATCTCACATTTACTAGCCTTACCTTGGGATTTTTAGCAAAATCCCAAGAACTATCTAGTAAATGGGCGAAAAAGCGTTTGCAAAAATGGCATGATTTCTACCAGAGAAACTTTATTATTGATAAATTAATTAATATAAACAAACATTTCAGTGATTTTTCCTCCTCGTTTAAGTAGACATCCTATAAATCATCTTTGATTTCTCTTTAAAATCCTACATCCGCGAATGAGTCAGAAGAACAGAAAGCAAAGCAGACTCGGCATGTCTAGTAATAGAAGTAAACGCGTCTGTTATTGGACTAGAGGAAGAAATGAGCGAGTTGCAATATGTTTTTTCTGATCTCGCTCGGCATAATAAAAATTTATTCCTCCCCGGAATACCATTAATTAGAGGCTAATTCTCCCGCGGCGTGGGTACTTTATCGAGCGCGTAATTAATGCGACTCTTAATAAATTGGCATTCTTTCGCGGTAGAAGGGGAGCAGTTCTGGGCAGATCAAAGGGGGTTAAAGCCGTGCCGTTCGCGGCTTAGCGCTTGCGGAAAATCATCATTTTCCACGACGCCGTTAAAACGGCGCGCGAAAAATGCCTCTCACTCCCGTCGCGTCGTCGTCCCATCAGAGCCGGCGGGCACGTCGAACATCGCGCGTTGTCGTCTTAGAGGATAGCGCGCTGCTGCTTCAGATCCATAAGTCCCGAAGGCAAAATGGGCTAATTGCAGCCGAGAGAGCGCTCGTTTTTCCGGGAGGGCCCTAGAAAGCGCGCGGCCCGCGCGTCATTAAATTCATTAGAGCGCCAGCGGAATGTGCCTCCCCACGCGCGTATAATGGCCCCCGCGGCTGCCGATCGGACGCGCATAATGGCAAGCCCCGCGGAGCGTAATGGCACTCTCTGCCGCGGCAACAGAGTATGAGCCACCGGGCTCGCGTGCTTACGCCGCCTAGGCCGTCGATGCTCTACAACAGCAGAGAGACTGCACGTGCGAGAGATGACGATTCCCCGGACAAAAACTATATGCGCCTGCCTTCGGCTTTTTAACGAAGTACACCACGCCGGGAGAACACCATAGGCGCGCGTTGTCGTTGCGGTTATTGTTGTTGATGTTGGCGCGAATCGACGGCTAGTGGAATCTCTATGCTGTAGTCGACAAATCCGGATAATTTCAGAGTGTTCTCGAGAGTGTCGGCTTTTACCGTGAACCTCCTACCTCTGTATGCCAGTGTGAGGCCAATTCAAGATTATTGGGTCATTTGTAGCATTTGAATTTTGTAATAATTTAAATATTATTACAATTTCCAAGTGTACTTAATTTTAAACGAGCGCGATATTATTTTTCTACGGTGCGCAACATGAAAATTTGTTATAAAACAATAAATATAATTTATGAAAGTCTGACAAAAGAATCTGAAGCTTATTAACAGACGATAAAATTAAACGCAATAAAAAAGGAAAAAAAATTGTCAAGGTCAATATCCGGAGGCACGCGCCATATCGGTATAATAGCTCGATGAACCGTTAAAGGTCGCCTGGACGTGTAGAATCCAGTAGCAGGAGCAGCGGCCTCAGCATCGGCCACGAGACGAGAGAGCAGCTCTCCGCATGTGTCCCGCGCACATCCGTCGCCCGGAGAGCCGTCAAGATTCCGTAAACGGAAGTCGCGCGCGCTCGACACGCTCTCGGGGCGTACGGGCAAAAAGGCGGGAAAAAATGCTGCAGCCAAGTGAGAGAGAGACTGCACGCGTCGCGTTTATTATGGAGCGGACTGCGCAGGGGCCGCGCGAGCGATCGGCATCATAAGCGAGTCTCTCTCTCTCTCTCTCTCTCTCGTTGCTGTGCGCGCTTTTTTGCCGGGGCGCAGCGGAGCGAGCAGCAGCCGCGAACTCGTAAGCCCGATTCCTTATTTTCTCTCGTGTCTTAGGATTTTTATGCCTTGTAAGAGCCTGCGAGCTGACCGAGCAAGCGAGCGAGCTTGGCTTGACTAATGTTCGCTTTATGCGAGAGAGAGACCAAGCTACTACTATAGCGAGCTGGTTTGGTTAGCTGATCTTTACTTTGCTCTCTCTCTCTCTCGCTCTCCTCTTCTCCCTCGGCGTGTTTGTATACGTGTTTGTGTGTGCGCGAGGTTCTCGTATTGAGAGAGAGTGATCGCTCTTGGCGTTTGGCAATTTATTTCTGGCGCTCTCGATTAAATGGCTAATTGTTAGCTTGACGAGTGACCTGCCGCGTTAATGAAGCTCACTTTGACGTTTATGGTTTTTGCCCCGGTTGACGTTTAACGATCGGTTTTAATGAAAAATACTAATCATTACTTTATGCCTCTCGTGCAACAAGCTTTATACGCTCGAATAAGACGCAAACGTAAATTTATACGAAAAACAAAATATTTATTTTTCCGAGAATATACATTTAATTTGTAACTCGAAAATTTTCTGCACGCGAGATTGTACGAAACAGATGGGCGTAAAAAAAATTATAAATAAGCCGCGCTGAACAGTAGCGATAATAACCGGCAAAATCTATACGACGCGAACGTCCGCGGGCATAAATCAACGAGCCCCACAGATTCGTAATGAATGGCGCCCGCTGTACAAACCAGACATTCCAAATATTATGATGTGCGCGAGTTTTGAATTAGTATACGCGGGGAGGGGGGAGGGGCAGCGGATTTTTGGCAGCTGGAGAAAATTTCACAGATACCGTACTGTACGCTATGCTGAAGCACAAACATGTCCGTGTTCTACATCTCTTTTTAAATATCTCAAGAATTTTAACGCGTTCGTCTTGCATCCGTTCACATTGTTTGCAGTGGGCCGGCAAAAAATAGAACTGATTCAGCCTCGATACTCTTACACTCAAGAGCGTTTTTTTCCCAATTTTCGAAAATACATAACCGACCAATGTACCTTGATTTCGAAAATAGCTCAACGGACGACAGTTCCAAAACTATCTTTTGGCTAAATAAAAGCCCGAAAGGAGTCGCGAATATCATCGGTATTCGATATTTAATCGCGGTATATTTTCAATAGCCGATGGAATCGGAGTAGCAGTACGTCATTACAGATTATGTGCTGGCAGAGAGCAGAGTAGAAGGGGGGGGGGATATAAATTCGGAGAGCAGGGGCTTCTTCCGGTCGGTGCGGTTAATACACGGTATCGCATCGCTACACGTCTGTCTATTTAAACAACTCGGGCCGTCGATCAATCTCGGCATGTCGGATTATTTCCGTACATTATCTCTCCGTGGGTATATAGGTTCGCCAAGTCGATCGGGGGCCGCCAGCTCTCGGCATAATAAACCGTCCGCACGCGCTGCGGGCCAGGAAAAACAAATTCGCTACAATGTTTGGCGTGTTTTGCACCCCCTTGCTGCTGCCGTCTTGACTTCTTGTCGAGTGTTTGGATATGCCGAGGATTTCGATGTCGGCAGCTTGGACGCGCGACCGAGGCCGCATTTCATTTACGTTAATCGATCTCCCCCCCTCCCCCCCCCCCGGCGCGGTTTCATCCTTTCTGCGCGTACTTTGTGTGTCGCGAAGTGAATGGATCGCGGTTGAGCTAGAGTTGTTCGGATGAAAGAGGCTGCACCGACAACAGAATGCATCGGTCGCTCTACCGTGTTTTGGATATTGCCGGGTAAAACACTTCAGTCACGGGAGTAAAGGAGCGAATACATATCGTATAAACGCGCAGCTGTCTTTTTCATATCGAAAACCTCGTGACTCTTGGTTAAATAAATAATATGATTTGTATAAAAATAAACGCGCGATTTAAATATTCAATACGACGGCTAGAAGCAGAAGAACAAAAAAGAAACACCGCTTTTATTTTTACACCAAGCCTTATAAAGATGTGACCAATTGTTGACATTGTTAAGTGTGCCTCGGCGAAATAAGCAGTTCCTTTTATTTGTCCCCCGGATTGCGTTTAAAGAATTTTTTTCCACATAAATCTCGCTAAAAATACAGGCTCTGGGGGGATTTATTACTTATAAAATTTCATTTGATACACAGTCTGTGGAGTTTCTTGTTTCTCCTAAAAGACTACAAGCCTCAACTACAGGCCCCGTAAGTCCGCGTTTTATTATTCGTCCATATCTTAATACCGTTCTCGCAAGAGTCGTCGAGACGCTCCTACATATCGCGAATACACGCGTGTCTGCCGACACTTAACAGCCCTCCCCGCATCAAGCTGGGCTGTATAGCAGCCAGCGCAGCGAATGTTGTAAGCAACCTCTGAGAATTTAGGACAGTCGGCGAGCGACAACTGTCGGTATACAGGGCCTAATCATATTCCGATGGGGCGCGATAAAGCGGAAGCTAGACAAATAAAAGCACGAGAGAAGGGAGGGTCGCAGAGCCGCAGCCGGCGTCGCATTTTTTTTTCCCTCCTAACCAGCCGGTTAGTCCGCTCTTTTCGCTTTCCCGTCGCTCCGTCCGATTTTCCCGGCCGAGAGTCCAGCTGACGTTGAAGCCGGCCGAGGGGGGAGCGTGTGCTATGCAAGGAGGAATGTGTCGCCGGGCGCGTTAAGCGCGCTCGCTCGCGCGCCTCCTCATAAAATTTCACGGCCGGAGAGTGGCAGGTAGGTGTTGCGCGTATAAGGCTCCCGTCGTCTCGTTGTCCTCCTCTTCGCAGTCCCTCTCCCGGCCTTCGCTGTCAGCAGCAGCAGCAGCAGCAGTGGCGCGCGAGTGTGTGTGTGTGTGAGTGTCCTCTCCCCCCCCTCGTCTCGACTGCTTGTCTCCCCTGACCCTCTCCCGGATGACATCCTTTAAAACCAAGCCTCTATCTTTATCGTTATGCGTCGTTGTTTCAAGCTCTTTATGCCCGACACGGGGCCCCATTAACGTTTGATTTACAACTTTCTACGAATCTATAAAGCCGACTCTCTGCCTCCCGCGCCTTCTGTCCTCCCTCTTTTCTCTCTCTCTCTCTCTCTCTCTCTTTGCTACGGTCGTCCGTCTGAATCGGCCCTCGACTGCCGGACACTCTGCGCCACTTCTCGCTCGCTTCCCATCGTCTTTCTCTTTCTTTTTCACCCTCAAGCTCTCGCTTTCCTTCTCTCTTTTTCTCTCTCTCGTGCTAGTGGATCAGCTGAGCTTGGGCCAAGAGAGAAGGAGGTACAAGGTCGAACGGAGACGATGGGACAATTAAACAAAAAAAAATGATTCTATTAAATTTACAAGAAGGGATACGCTGTTTTTTACACTTCTTTTGCTGACGCCGTGATTTTTATATACAAAGCCCTGGGCAGTGCTTATTTTTCGGACGACGCATCTCCTGTACATGCCTCTTTATTTTGAATGTGGGAGAGAAAAAGAAACGAGAAAGAAGAAAAAAGAGCGCGTAGACCTTTTTCAAAAAAAGAGAATTTCGGCGACGAATGTTATTTCGAATGAAGAAATTATTTCTCAGTATTGCAGTTGGTAATCGTAAAAATTTTTTATCGACTGTAAACACTATCTGAATTCTCGGTTTATTTCGACGGGACAAAGCGTTCAAAATAAAAGAAACAATATTTTATTTCTAAGAGTAAAAAGTTGCGTTGAAAAAAAAAAAAAATACACACGACTCGCACACAGAAACGCGCGCTCGCGTACGTCACAAAAATTTATTGCGACGAAACACTCAGCAGATGATAAATAGACGAAGTAGCGTGCGAATACACATAAATAAAATTTAAGAAAAAAAAAACATTAATATTCTTTTAGCTCTATCTAAGACAAAGAGAAAATAAACGTTGAGTTTAAAAATATACTTGGAAAAATTATTCTCTTTTTTTATTTCAACGTTTATTTAATATACACGTCACCTACAACTATGGTCCCAAACTGATGTCGATAAATGTTGCTTTATAATTTATTAGCGCAATAAAAATGTTTATTAGTCCAGTTATATTTTTAAGACCCTGATGTTCTGTATATCTGCCTTACATTAAAATGCTTTTTCAAACGTATAGAGAAAAAAAAATGTTCTTCCTGTTTCCCAAGAAAAAAAGAGAAAAAAAATACAAAGAGAGAGAGAGAGAGAGAGAATAATAATAAAATAGAAAGAAAGCAGTGTGCGTACTATCTTATTTAATTTTATGCTCACTTTCATTCATTAACGAGCTTCTTAAGCCAGAGTATTATCATAAAATTCATGAGTCGCATCAATTATAACCAAACTCATCGGAAACATGGGCGTCGGGGCATTGCACGGACGAGGCTGACGGTGCAATTGGAGAGAGAGAGAGAGAGAGAGAGAGAGAGAGAGAGAGGAGTCTCTTTTCGGCTATTACGCACAAAAGGCCCAGAGACAATAAAAACCGAGAATAAAAATGAGAAAAGCATCGGCGTCGGATATACGTCGCGTCGAGATCGGATCGGCCGATAAATGCTTGCGCGCGTCCAGGGCGCATGCCCAGTCGCGACTGTTAAAATTAAAAATCTCCTCATAAAAGCGTCACCCCGAGGGCCCACGGAGCCCGGGGTAGGACGAGCCACCAGGCCAGGAGGACCACCTCTGCGTATAATCGGAGATAACGAGGAGATACGTCGACTGCTCTTTCAGCCCCCCCCCCCTCATCTCCTTCCTCTTCCGATACTATTTTCTGCCCATAAAATGATGGGCGCACCAGTCGTGCGTTACGCTGCCGCGCGTCGGCGCTTAATTTATTTTATTGTCTTTCGAATTTTATGATGGATGGAGGTGATAAATCTGTTGCCGCGGCGCTGTAAATTTTTATTTCTATGAAGTATATTGCCCCTTTTGAGTTACGAGAAAAATGAGAGACGAGCAAGATGTTCGTCTGCGTACCGAGTCAACAGTGACTTGGTTGCGTAAGGTTCATAGGTTAAAGCCTGCTATCGTTTGTTGGCTGAGCCATTGCATAAACGCATGTGTCAAGTAAAAAATCATTCGCGTATAGTTAATATAACAAAAAATACCTCAAACTCATAATTTATCGAGGATTGAAATAAAAGCCTTTAGCAAAATGTATACTTTGAATCGGCGAACGCGAGCGAGTGAAAACTTTTCAATTCCGAAATCCGCTCGGCGAGCTTAATTAATTTCACGTTGCAATTCCGCACAATGAATTCCTCAACTTCTTCGACTACCATATTTGCGATTTAATCGAAAGATAGGCCGCGAACCCACACAGGGGGTGCTGCTTCACGCACAGACGGATTAAGGCAATAAAAGCAAGCAGTAAAACTGCCTTAGCCCTGAAAACACGCACAGGGAGAATCCGGCTGCGGGAGAGTCCATACTCGCGAGATTTCACCGCGTCAAAATTAATTCCCGCGCACGGCAACACACACACAAAACTCTCTCGTTCAAAACAAAACCGCGACTGATCTCGGACATCCCCTTTTCCAAAGCGAAACAAATGACGACGAAAAGGGGGGGGGAGACGAAGGTAGGCGCGCTTGGTCATGCCGAGAAAGATATCGCGCGCGTATAAGGGATCCTCAATTAGAGACGAAGTAGTAAGGCAAGCAGTCTCTCTCTGTTCATGCGTGTGTGTGTGTGTGTCGAGGGTGCGCTCTCCGACTTATATTGCACGCGACACAATCCCCTGGCCTGAACGCCGTTGGTGGAAAGACAAAAACGAAGAGAACCGGGGTCTCGCCTCCTTCTCCCTGCTCTTCCTCCCGCTTCTTGAGCGGACGAGAGTTTTACAGCTCCTCGGGCTTTTATATCGGCGAATACAAATTATTATCCTACCGCTGCGGCGAAGCATGCGTGCGCGCACGCACTTTCGTCTCCTCTCTCTCTCTCTCTCTCTCTCTCTCTCTCTCTCTCTCTTCTTATCCTCTTTCTTTTTCTCTCACTTCTCGCGACTGCTGGCTGCTGCAGGGAGAAGAATCGCTCGCACGAGCTGCCTATCTCGTGGCTCTCTTTGAAAAGAGAAGTGGGGGGGGGGGGGAGAGGAGCTGCGAAGGTAGTTAACTCGTTTTCTCCTCTCTTGTCCCGAAAAGAGTTCCCATCGTCAAGATCATCTGGTGCGCCTTGGCACTGCCAGCGCGCGCCAGAGAGAGAGAGAGAGAGAGAGAGACGGAGCGAGTAGCCGTGCGCGCGCGCGCGTCTCGGTAATTGATAGAGTGGTAAAGTGACGTGTAGGGGGCGGCTCGCAAGTTATAGGCATGCGTGAGCAACACGTTGACGACGACGTCGACGACGAAGAAAAAGTCGAGATGAATCACGCGATCCGTTGCTGGATTACTACTTCCTCTGCTGCGCTCTTTAATAATATCCACCCTCGTGTACAACAAAACTACGCGCTCGACTGTATGAAGGCAATTGCTCGCGAGACCGGAAGAGCAGGGATGCTGAGCGAATAAAACGGATATACGCAAAGACTCTCTCTTTCTCTCGCTGTCTAGAGATGCATGTATTCTTTTCAGCCTAGGATTTGTAATGCATTTGTAGGATTGTAAAATTGCGCTCGTTCGCATATACACACAAAGGCCTGCATCTGTCTAGTTCTAATTACTTTATGTCGCTTATAGCGATCGAGCAAAGAGCAAGTCCATGGTAAACGGAGTCGGTCGTTCAACAACCTTGGTTGTAAATAAAATCACGCACGGGATAGTTAAGCGAGAAGTAAGGAGAAGGAAGCCTCGGAAAGAAAGAGAGAGAGGAAGAGCGAGATAGCCGGAACATCGATTGCCGCGAGGCGAGCTGCGTAACTTATTAATATCTCTACGGGCACATCTCGAGCGAGGAGTGCGAGCGCAGGAGAGAAGCTGCCCGCGAGAAATTCCCGGGGCCTCGGGGCATCGGCTTTATCGCGGCAAGGCGCGCGAGCGGTCAGCAGCATTGTTTAATTAGATTTCTTTTTCCCCCCTCCGCGTGCGCTGTGCTGCTGGCTCTCTTCTTTTTTTCCTTCCTCCTCCTCCTCCTCATCTCTTATACCGAACGCTCCTCGACGCGACGAATTTTTCAGTCGCAAACAAAACGAGCGAGCGCCATGGCAGAGAGAGAGAGAGAGCCCTCGAAGGGGGAGCTTGCGCTAATTAAATACACGCTCCACGCGAATCTCGGGCAGCAGCAGCTCGGCTGCCGCGCGAATCGCTCGGTCGTTGCGCGCGCCTGCTCACACATGAGACTCCCTCTCTCTCTCTCTCCGACGCGCGAGACCGGGCACATTTTACGATTCCCGATGCATCGGCATTTCGGCTCCGGACTCAGAATCCCCGGCAGCCAATACGTTCCTCCGCCTCCTCCTCCACCTCCGGCTGCTGCTGCTGCTACTTCGGCGTCTCTCGTGCGAGGGCCATATCGGCGAAAGCTCCCGGAGCCGGCCGACGTCCTCTACCCGTATAGTTAAATTCGCTCTCGGGACTGAGCTGCCGCTCTTCTTCTTCTTCTCTCCCCGCCCCCCTTCGTCTCTCTCTCTCCCGCGCGCGCTATCAAGGCCCTCCGATCGTTCAAAAAAATTATCCGCACTAACGAGGGCCCGCGCTACCAGCGCCGCCTCAGCCCCCACGACACCAGCAGGATACCACCTCCTCCTCCCTGTGTCCCTTTTTACCCTCCCCTTTACCAGCCGCGGAATAATGATGGCTAATCGGCCGCGGCGTACGTGCTAATAGTATTCGCGATACCGAGAAAGATCACGTGGGAAGATGGCGCGCGGGCCCGCCGAAAAAACAGCCCGAGCCAGCTTATACTCTCCTCTGGCCCGCTCTCCTCGCCACGATACACGAGTGCGCGTGGGACCCGGAAGGCCAGAAAGGACCAAGGAATATGGCGGCTGCGGTTTTTAACGCGCCAGAAAAATTGTCGAGAGAGTATTGGGTCATAGGTGAAAGACACGACCATCTCTGGGGGATTGATGCTTAATAGTCGTCGATGTGGTCTGATGATATACACCTATATTTTGTGAAATTCTCCGAGTGAGTTGCGTGGTTATACCCTGCGGTGTTTCGTGTATCGCGGGCTCGCGCGTCATAGATGATAAATTTTATTTCTCACGTATGTTTGGTTGATTTCTTTTCTTTTTCTCTTTTTTTTATGATTCTTGGTATTAAGATGATTAATCGTAGGCCTAAGAAATAGATACATCTAAGACGTAATAAAAATTTTAATGCCCCCTGATAAGTTATTTATCTTCATTTACATATCAAGTTGGGAATATGAATAACAGTTTTATTGCCATAAGCTTTAATTTATGTATCTTTACCTTATGAAAACACGAGCGTTTTACAAAGTAAAATTTATCAATTTATGAATTTAATTGGGACTGGGAAAAACAGGCATAATTTTATACGCGCGTGGTTTTGAAAACAAAGATATAAAATTGTTAATTGAAGTCTTTTTCCTGAAAAGTCTGATAGTTCTTGCGGATACTAATCAACTTATTAAAATTTGGGAAAACTCAATGACGTAGATACAACGATTTATTAATTCTGTATTTTTATAGAATAAGTCGCATGAAATCGTAAGACGTCGTAAATGGTGTTTTTAAATTTCTTAATAAACGCATTATCATTATTTTGATGTATTTCTTTTTCGCTTGTATTAGCACACGTGAAATACAACTGGTAAAAATCAAAGGCAAAAGATCCGAGTATTTAACCATCGTGTCGAAATAAAAATCGCCGAGCAAAAGGGGAGAAGGACTGCATGCTCGGTGTCGTTGGCCAAGTGCGCCTGGTAAAAATTATCTTCGATTTCCGGAAATGTATTTCTTCGGGACTGAGCGTATAGGTCTGGTTGGACGGGGGCCTTACGAATTGTTGCCCCCACGGATTTCATGGTTTATTTCAGAAAGAGGGAAAGGAGACTGAAGGGATACGGGGATGAGACAGAAGGAGAGACGGAGGAAGAGGCACATACAGACGACACGGGGAGAGAAGAAGAGAAAGAGGCTTGACTTTGTCGCATGCGCGTATGCGAGAAGAGCAAGGGAGAGAGAGAAAAAGCAAGAGACAGACTCGCCGATAATAATCTTTATGCGAGACAGGCCCCAAGTTAAAATATTATGCTCGTTAGAATCCAAATTGGGGTTTCTTCTCTCTTTTAAGGGGCTGTGCAGCCGTATGCCGCAGGTATTTATAATTTGAAAAGTGCCTTTTTCCTCCTTTTTATTTTCCTTTTTTTTTCCTTTCTTTTATTTTTTTTTTGATAAAGCCGACGTCTTAGCCACGGACTCGTTTTTTTTTCTTTCGGGACTCTGGATTAACATACGAGAGTGAAAGAAGGAGTGCTCGCCTTTGTTTTGGGGGACGCGGTACGACGGAGCGCGCAACACAATATTCCCCGTTTCTCAAACTTTATTCGCCATCATGTGCCTTAATTAGGGGCTACCGCCGGGCCGGCCGATACACCGCATGCAATATTAATCCAGCTGAGAGAGCGCATGCACAGGCAGCGCCTAATACGAGCATTAAATTTTTCGAAAGTCACTTTCTTCGGAAAGCGCGCCGGCAATCAAGCTCTAAAAGACAATTAAAACGGGGCATTGCTCGGCGTTCCTTTGTCTATTGCGCGCATGGGCAGGCTGAAAAGTGACCATAAGAGTCAACCCCGCAGAAAAGTCAAAGCGAGCGCCAGTCAGGCACGCACACTGCCGATAGATGAAGAGAAAAAGGAAAGAGAGACGGGGAGAAACCTAGAGAGGGCCTGGGGAGAAAAGAGCAAATAAAGGAGCGGCAAGACAGACGGAAGGAAGGCTGAAGGGGAGGAGAGGGGACGTGGCTGCTCTCTGCACGGGTGTATATATGCGCGGGTGCACGGTCGCGCGCGCGCGCGCGGGCGGGTATACCGATCGGGAATTAATTACGCGGCGATACGCGATTGGAAACTGGGCCCGGCAGCCTGGAGCAGCACAGCAGCGGCCACAGTAGCAACAGATCGGCGTCCGGCCTGGGTAGATTCGCAGGATAATCCACCTAAACGTGCCGGACCACCGGCATCGACGGGGGCGCCACCACGACAGAGTCCCCATGGCTTCTCTGCAATACAGCCGCGCGCGTATATGTACGGCTCGCGGGAGCTGTGCGCGGCGACGGAGGGCCGGGCCCCGTACTAAGAGAGAGAGAAAGAGAGAGAGAGAACGGCCGGAACGAGGAGGTGGAGGAACACGCGGCTGAAACGAGCAGCCCTGCGACGACGACGACGACGACGACGAGGCCTGTCGCGCCACTGTTGTTTTTAATTATGTTTATAATCAACGCGTTGGCATGTCTATGGTAATCGTGACCCCCCCCCCTCGCCTCCTCCTCCTCCCGCGCCTCTTCCGACACACGTGCGCGTATACACACACACCGGTCGAGTGGCCTTTTCTCCCCTGCCCCCCCCCCTTCGTTCGGTTTATACCGCCCGCGCTTATGTGTATCGTCCTGCCGACGATTTACAACGTCGAAAGTGATTCTGCTGCTGGTACTCCTATGCTGCTACTGGGCTCTGCCACTGTCACCTCTCGCGTTGTCCGACGAGCCGCACCAGCTACAGCTCTGCCTCTCGGCAACTTACCCGGGGCTTTTATTAAATCAACTCGCTCGAGAGAGCTCGAACTCGCGCTATTGAATCTTATACGAAGTCGATTGTGAGTTACAAATGATTTTTATTGATAATTAATAATCAACAAAGTTTAATACGTAAGAGGAAAAAATTTAGTTGAGTATAATTAATTGTATAATTAAGTGTTTAGCTAAAGAGTTTTACATTTTTCAAAGAGATGCATTTTTATTCCATGAACGCGTTATCGTTGAATGAAAATAACAGAGAACGGGAATTACAGGGAACAATAGTCTCGAAAATTTTTCACAATATGATTCAGCCACATAATTCACAATTGCTAATTTCCATTTCAAATTACATAATGAGTCTTTTCACTAGAGGCTATTGCGTCAGTGCCTCTCATGACTTTCTACTCTTATTATTATAATCACGATTACTACGCTTTTGTTAGTCTAAGCAACAGGAAGCCCGAGACTTAATTTACCCAAATCATTTACAATGGCTTCAAACACACTGATTAATACGAGAATTGCGTCGGCTATACATAATAGCCGGTCTTGTGTATCGTAATAGCCGAATACTTATCTTTTATCAATACGAATAATTCCGGGAATTTAAATAAAATATTTATCAATTCAATTAATACGTGATATAATGCCGACTTTGTGTAAAAAAACCTATAAGAAAACATTATTTCAATTTTCTCAGACTCAACAACAGACAACAATGAATAAACAAAACAAAAAATGAAGTTTTTAAAACGACGAAAACAGCACAAATTCAGTGCAACAATAAGAGTATCCCAAAAGCCCAAACTCCCAAAAGTCCCAATCGAAGCGTATTATAAACTAGAGCTCGTCCCTTTGCATCTCAGCGCCGAGGATCTTTGACGAGGATCGAGCCTCGGGCCGCGCGCATTAGCCATTATACAATCACAGATGATCAAGCCTCATTACAAAGGCCCCTCCCCCAGCCCTCGGGAGAGCAGCCGTATACGGATTACATACACGGGATTTGGTTGAAGAGAGGAGAGAGAGAGAGAAGAGAGTGCGCGCGCCCGTGCCCTCGTCATGCAAAGTCGCTGCTTTACTGCAGGCTCCTGCTGCTGGCGTATATGCACACGCGAGAGCGCCGCACTATAGCTCCTCTCGCTAATGACGCGCGCCCAGATACCAGCGATAGCTCTAATTAATTCCGGCTATCTCGGCTCGACACCGGCCGCTAATGCCCCACCCTGGCCCACTCGCGAAGCACCTTCCTCCAACTCCCTATACCGGGCCTCGTTCGCTACTCTCGGTCGCTCAGCAATTGCGCAGGGGAGCTCTGGGCTGACGTCCCATGTGGCGCCGAGATATATCGCCGAGCCAAGATTCTTTTTGCCCTGCCGAGCGATGATCCTCCATATACACGGTCTGGAGAGAGCCGAGTACCTCAAAGTCACGGTTGGCTTTTGAAAATGACGCGCATCGCGCGAACAAACGCTATTTTGCAATGTTTCAATCAGCGACGACCATTAGCGCTCGTGGCAGAAAGAAAAAGGACAGGCGCATTAGTTGACCGCGGCCGAAACAGCCCGAGGCTCAGCAGGAGGGCCGCACAACAAAGCCGGGCTTAAAAAAGAGCGGAGAAACGAGGTGCGTAGAGAGCGGGAGGGGCGTCCGCGGCGAGGGGTGTGTTTATGACACGCGGCCGGTTTCTCTCCCTGCCCCCGCGCGGCCGTCGCGGAGAGCACCGGAGGCGTGGTAGGCTTGTTGCGTCGAGGCCGCCCGCGGAGCCGAATAAATTACGTAGCTCGGGGGCGCGCTGCTGCCGACGCCGCCGATGTCGACGCTTATTATCGACTAATAGACTGGCAAACAAACGGCTCCCTGAACTGCCCCCATTCTTATATACGGGGGGATGCTGGCTTTTCGATTAACATCGCCGCTGCGTTATGGGATTATTATGGGCGCGGGAGGTGTGCCGATGATGCTGCTGCTGCTGCGCACGTGCTCAGGATCGACGCCCTGGCTGTTGGTGGGTGGAGATATCGGACTATGGCCCGTGATTTTCTAGTGGTGCTCTACTTTGTTGGTTATATTAGGTAATGAACTGACTGATTGCCGAGAATAATGGGGGGAATGGAGGGTGGAAATGTTTTTGTGATGCGTGTCACTGTAGGGGATTGTTTGATGAAAGCATTGATTACGTCAGTAGAGTTTTTTTTTAATTTTTTATAAGCTAATAAGGTTATTTTTTATTAGTGATTTTTATATTCAACTGAATATGCTTGAAATTTTTCAAAAAATAAAAAAGAAGCTTAAAAATGCTGGAAGAAATGGCTGAAAAAGGGTTGAATTATATTCAATCACGCGGGATCGAATGAAAATAAAGGAGAGAGATAAAAAGAAAGGGTGACAGAGAGTCGGCGTACGCACAAAAACTGGAACCCACTCGCGCTTGCATCAAAGCAGTATAGCGGAGGACAATGCCTCATAATCCAAACGGCATATATATACCGAGGACAAAATCGAGATTCCGCATAAAGCGCGGTAAAAAGGAAGCAAGAGGACAAAACAAAAAGCCCTCGGCGAGAAAGACGGAGAATCCAGAAGAAAAACCGAGAGAAATATACAGAGAATCACCACGCGCTGAAGAAGAAGAAGAAGAAGAAGAAGAAGAAGCAGAAGAAAAAGAAGAGGAAGGAAGAGATGCAGTAGAGAAGGGGAAAAGAGAGAAGATGGCAAGAGCGAAGTGGCAAGGAGGAAGTGGAGTAGCAGAGGGGAAGAAGAAGAACAAGCAGTAGCAGAAGCGCGGCCTGAGTAAGCCGGGAGGACAAGCGGACGTATGGAGACGCCGGGGACAGGGACGTCTCGAGTCGACGGCGACGACTACGCGCCGGTTTGGCGAAAGACAGCTCATACGGGCCGAAGGGCTCGCTGTACAGCTGGGGCAGGGAGAGAGGGAGAGCGGTATCCGAGGATTCGGTGGCTCTGCTCTCGTGCGTCTCCCTCGGCGTTTGCGCTTCCAAGGCCGGCTCGAATCTGGCCGCATAAACAAGCCAGACATCGCGGACGCCCATCACTCGCCCGTAATAACAATAAGACTCGGGGCCCCCCTCTCCCTCCCTCTCTCCGCATAGCCAGGATGGCCGCTATACTTGCCGACCTTCAGGGATCCCCCCGCAGCCGCTGCTATACCTGCCTCCACGACGTCGCGCTCTATACCCCCCCTCCTCCACCCTCTCGCCCCGCAGATCTCACGTGATTACGAGGCAGCGGTAGCGTCTTCACAAATCACTCGCTCTGCGCCGAGAGGAAGGAGGAGGAGGAGGCTATAGCAGTCTCTGCCGATTTTTTCCACAGCGGCAGCAGCCCACTCCTCGGCCCTTCCTCCTTCTCCAGCTTTCGCGCGGCCGCGAGAGTCGCATAGGCTCAAAGGCCCGCGCGCGACATAAATCTATATCATACGCCGGGCTCGCTTCACTCCGCGCCTCCTCGTCTGCGTAGCCCCGTCGTCCGGCTCCTGCCGCTGCTGTTCTCTCCTTCCTTCTCCTGCCCTCTCTCTCTCTCTCTCTCTCTCTCTCTCTCTCTCTCTCTCTCTCTCTCTCTCTCTCGCTCTTTCAAGTGTGGATATAGCCGGCGGTACTGGTAGAAGCGGAGAAGAGCGATGGCATATTTATGCGCGTATTGGGGAAACTTGGCAGACGCGCGCTTACGCCTTCGGCTTACTCACTCGACGTTTTGGCTTTTTTCCCCGCAGCCCCTTGTATGTATACTCCCGCATGCCGGTTGACAGTATCCCTCTTTCTCTCTCTCTTGCTCTAGAGACTTATTCTACTCTCCGAGCGAGAGAGCCCGGTCACCCTTTAGGAGCGCCATTGTTTATTGTTTCATATTTTGGCATTTTATTGTTTAATTATGCCTCGATTAATAGCCGGCATATTGTTTCCACCAGGAGCAGTCCGAGGATCCTCCTGCCCAGGCATCCGCCGGGGAATTTCGTCCGCCGTCCTTGGCTATATAGGCACGCGCGCGCGCGCTCCTGTCTGTATGCCTATAAGCCTCGACAAGAGCTCCTTCCACATACACGTATATGCTCTCGTAAGCCTTATACCTTTTCGCCCCCTTTTTTTATTCCCTCATCCCCGCAGCCGACTTTTTTCCCCCCCTATAAGAGGCTCCCGCAAGCCGAACGGCGTATAGGCTGCCGGTGATTGTTCGTTGGGGCGCGCGAGCGCGACTTGTAGCGCCGCCGCGCGCTGCCAAGGCTTATAAACGCGCTGCGACAGTCAGGAGGGCTCTTTTGTTTTATCGAAAAAGCGCACTCTTTATGAAGCACGCAAAAAATGCACGCGCCGCCGGAAAAAAAGGGAGCCGATCCGGTAATATATGTCCCTCCCTGTGTATGTGTGTCTACGTGCGTATACGTGCTATCTCTCTCTCTCTTCCCTACGTTTATGGGAAGAAACGGGTGGGGGGGGGGGGCCCCACGAAAAATCAAAAGACGCGTACGAAATCTCGGCGAGATCTTAAACTCTCCCTCTCGCTCGCGGCCTCTGGGGTGGCAAAGGGAGAGAGGGGGCAAACGAAAGAAGGGAAGCGTCGCGGGCATTTCTCGGATTCCCGAATCACGGGATGCCTTTTCTCCCCCGCCTCGCGTACCCCTCCCTCCTCTTTCTCTCTCTCTCTCTCTCACCCCAAGCACGCAACACGAAAATCATTATTGCGAGGCCGTAAATCGAAAAGAGCTCGATTCTCTCTCTCAGCTTTACTCTTTCTCACACACACACGTACACGCACGGACACTCTTTCTCGCGGCTTCCGCGAACCTATCCGAGCCTTACGGCGTTTTCACTCCCCCACCTACCCTCGCAAGCCATACAGCTGCGATTTCGATGCGAGAGACGCGAGTTACGGGAGCACTGGGAAATGTTTTCCACGTCGAGCTGAGAATGAGAAGGAGAGAGAGTGTATTCGTGTATTTGCCTGATTTATTCGTCTCTTATCGATGTAGACGCTATTTTAATTCGACGCGTATGGCATCTCTAATTCGATCCCCTCTTGGCTCCGTTATTCATTCGACATACGCACCCAGCTCTTACACGGCGAATCATTACAATAACGGGCGAATTACATTTTTTCGAACATCATATACCTATGTATAATCGTAGCTATTGTAATTGTCGAATCAGCACAAAGCTTGCGCGTGTGCATTTTAAAATACTGTCAGTGCAAGGATCACGAGAGAGAGAACTCGACCGAGGAAGCGTATAGGGATATGCGGCCAATAAATATTCCGGAGTTAGCGCTCTACGTCGGTTCCGCCATAAATTCGTCCTACATAAGTAGCCCCGGGCTTCTCTCATGAGCGTACCAGTGGACGCGACGAGGTAACAAGCTCTCCCTCTCACTCCCCCGTTCTCTCTCCCTCTCGTTCTTAACCCGAGTAGTGGTGGTGGTGGTCCAGGGCTCGCGAGGCGTGTAATAAGAAAAGCCAGCTAAGAGCCGCGTCGGGAGGGTCCTGCCCCCTCTTCCTCTTCGCCTCTCTCTCTCTTGCACTCTTGCCTAGGCTATACACTCGGGGTCTCGCCCCCGCACGACACTGCGCTGCTGCTGCTGCTGCTGCTCGCCCAGCCAATTAAATAAATATTCGCGGACATTGTGAGAGCGGGGCGACGAGAGCTCGTCTTCCTCCCTCCCTCTCTTGCGAAGAGCGTGCGAGGCTGCTGCACGTGTGCTCGGTCTTCCCTCCTTTCAGCCCCGGTCTCTTGAGCGTCGAGAAAGGTAGAGCTCGTGCGAGCGAAAACCGGTGGCCCCGGTCGCACGCGCTGGATCATGGACTCTCTTGTCACCCTCCTCTCCCTCCCCCTCTTTCCCTCGGCCACGTCGCCGTGTCAAGCCTCCCCCGCGCGCTCGCGCGACAAAGAGCGCGGCGATGTTGCCGCGAGGAGGCATACTCCTCTCGTGATTCCGCCTTCTTCAGCTGCGCGCGCGCGCGCGGCTTTCGTGTATCCATTTTTCCAGAGGCATGCAAGCTGTGCAGAGAGAGATCGAGGGCTAAAACAGGCTTGCCGATGGTATGTGGCACGAGGTGAGCTTGCTCCTTGCGGAACTTACACTAGCCGCACGCCCGAGATTTATTAGTTTTTACGTATTTTCACTCTTACCCTTCTTTTCTTTTTTTTTTAATTACTGAAATTGCATAGATTCCCCTCTGCCGTTTAAGGAAGTTTGGTTGTTATACTTAGGGGAAAATTAATTGAAACCCGTACATTTAGTAATCTGTTATTATCTCTGTTGAGATAGCTATTATCGCTATCTCGCCAGTTCTCATAATTTTCACGAGCAGGAACAAGGTATTGTTCATTTTATTAAATACACCCTGGACACTGCATAATTCAAGATTCGTCCATCGTTCTGCCTCAGCTCTACATACGATTATCAAGTCAAGTTTACGAGATCGCAAGAAGAGGCGAGCATAAGTAGGAGAGGAAAAAAAGAAGGAAAAGGAGCAGCGTAGAAGGAAGGAGGCGAACGAGGAAAAGGAGAAAAGAGAAGTAGAGGAGAGAGCCACGGGGCAAAGGAGGGTACGAAGTTTCGCGCGTCGGCGGAATCGGTTTTTATCCTGCCCCGCTCTTGCCGCCCCGAGGGCTGTATAGGAGGGGATCACGGTGTCCGCGAAGAGGAGGAGGCGCGAGAGCGAGAAAGCTAGCGACGAAAGCGAGAGCGAGAAGAGCCGCAGAGCACGAGGAGGAAGAGAGATAGAGGGAGAGGAAGACGTAGGCCGGAGAGGGAGGCAAGGAGAGGAGGAGGGCTCCGGGAGACCGGATTCGCGATTTCCCACGGCGGAGATTCTCACGCCGTAAATCAAGCCGGCGCGCGCCGCGCGTTGCCTTTGCCCGGCTGCTGTGCTGCTGCTGCTGCGGAGACCGCGAGCCGCGAGCGCGACGATTTCATTGTTTTCGGGGCGGCTGCTGCTGCTACTGCTGGCGCAGCTGGTGGGAGAGGGTGTGGGGGTCACTCAGGAATTCTCTGGGTGTCGGCCATATCGTGAATTAGAATATCCTCGGCAGATACACTCGCGCCCGAGTCGGTTGCGCGGAGGTGGAGAGAAGAGTCGCAGGAGGAGAGGGCAGATCGTTATCGAATAGCGCACGCGTTTCATATGGATTTTTGCGCAGCGGCCACGATCAAAAGCCACACCAGCCTCTCACCCTCTTCTCTCTTTCTCAATCTCTCTCTCTCTCTCTTCGATTCCTGGGCTAGAGAGTTAGGAGCGTTTCTCGAGCAGTATGCTTAATCTATACCCTGGCTCTTCTATAGTTGTGCGGTCAAAAAATTCCGCGTAAACCTGCTGTGTCTAGAGCTCTCTGACGTTTCTACGCCGGGGATTACACTACGTTTTCAAGTTTTAACGCTGCTAATGAACTGCGACCATACCCCAACCCTAGCCTCAACCTTTAGTCACATTGTTGTTTGTACTCAACACGTTGATCAAAGTTTTGAATAATAAAAAAAAATATTTGCGTTCGGATAAAAAAGGAACAATTTAAGAAGCAGGAATTTTACGAATTCGGAATCAAGAGAAAAAATAAAGAGAAAAGAGGGCGAGATGTATTGGGCCGGGAACTGTTAATAAGACGAAACAATACGTGCGTGAGCAGGGTCTGCCCAGAACCAGGGATTCACTCAGGAGCCCTAACACGGTCGAGAGAGAGAGAGAGAGAGAGAGAGAGAGAGAGAGAGAGAGAGAGAGAGAGAGAGAGCGTGTGGGGAGAGAGACGCACACACATACTGGCCGTTCATATGTGTATTTTTCATCTCCGTAACGTGTCGGGACGATCGTGTGGCACACGGTCGCGACTCTTATCGGAATGGAACTAGGGGAGCGAAGAGGGATTCCCTCGTTCTCTCATCTTTCGGACCGCGAGTCCTCTTTTTCGAACGCTCGCCCGTCCTTCCCTCCCCCAAGATCGGACGAGTAAATTGTCACACGCCTGAGAGAGCCTTATTTCTCGTCCTCTCTTTATTTCTCCTGATCTTGGCGAAAGTCGATGAAATTGAGAAAAAGAGCAGCACATGACGGTAGCTGCGGCGTCTAAGTAATTTCGATATTTTACCTAAGGAGGGAGTTTATGGATTTATTGCTGATACCGAAGTGGAGAAAATTAATTGACGTTATTTGAATAAGATTTTTATGCAAAATAAATTTTCTTATGCTTTATTTATAAGTAATAAAATGTTTTGAACAATAGATCGAGAAGAGCTTAATGTTTAAAAAAAAGTATAAATAAATATAAATTTATAATTCGTAAAGCAATTTTTTGTCCAACTTTAAAATTCGGTATATCTTTGCATTGAATGCTCTTGGTAACTATCGGCAGTATTACTCAGAGTCGCCGAACCGTAACTTTCCCCCGTCGAAATCCCGGCGTGTTGACGTAAAATAATACATCGTTATAGGGACTCCACGAATGTATATAAAGAAGCGCGAAGCGCGCGCGCGTGTATATAAAAAAGCTCTTGGCGAGGGGGAGGGATAGAGGAAAAAGAAGGCCGAAATAAGGCGACAGCAACGGAGGGCTGCGCTCCGCTCGAGAAAAAGACAGAGAGATGGGCCAACGAAGAGGATATGCGAGCGGAGAACGAGAGAAAAAGAGAGATCCTATCCTGAGAAAGCCGAACAGTGTTTTAAGAAGTACCTGGGCTATAGGGCTGAAGGAGAGAGAGAGAGAGAGAGAGAGAGAGAGAGAGAGACAGGAGAGGGGGGAGGGGTAAGGTTTGTCTCCTTCTTCGTTCTTTATGCCTCGCGAATCTTTTTTTTCCTGCCCCTCTCGCTCTCGTTCGTCTCTCTTTTCTGGACACGAACACGCGCTCGCGCGCGCGCACAGCAGAGAGAAAGAGAGAGAGAGAGCCTCCACTTGCGCTCGCGAGGGAAAGACTGGCCAAGATTAAGAAGGATTGAGAAAGAGAAAAGACCGGGGGCGGTGGCGGAGGAGGAGGCATGGCCAGAAAACAAGAGAAGCCAGAGGGGGATATAAAGAAAGAGAGAGAGAGAGAGAGAGAGAGAGAGAGAGAGAGAGAGAGAGAGAGACGGAGGGCCTACCTAATTTACCTCCCAGATAATGCGGCATAATTAAAGCAAAATGTAACGTCGCTGGCAATTAAAACAAATTTATGCGAGCGAGATCCGCGATCGGAGCCCCGACGCTCGGTCCCGCTCGGTTGGCTGGGCCCTCAGACCGAGATACAGCCAGACTCGGGACGGCGATCACGACGAAGACGACGACGCGTATACGTACACAACCACATACTCACATTTATATGGCCAGGAGTGTAGGAGAAGCGCGCATATGCGGGCCCCGAATAAGCCAGCCGCCTACTCCTTCTCGTCGTACTCGTCGCCACGTCCTCTGCTGTGCCTTCGCTCTCTCTCTCACTCACCCCCTCGCCCCATCCCTCTGGCAACCTACCTCAGACCCTTGACTGCCTTTGAATGCTCTTGCTGTCGCCGTAATGTACGCGCAGATATACGCTCACGCGCGTCACGCGTAGGCTTCGGGATCATTCTCTCGACGATTATTGTTATTGTTGTTTATTGAACATTTCTGAGAGCACACATTGTTGATATTTGAAATTCGAAATCACCTTTTTTTGTCTACCTTATTGGTGTAACCTTAGCTTTGAAAATATTCTACTAACCCTGCGTGTCTCATCATGTTTCACTCTATTTTCAATTGATCAAAATTATTTACAATTTTTCCAGAATCTCATTTTCTTCTTTTCATTATACAAATGTAAAAAAAGCTTATGAAACTAAAACGTTTTATCGAAAAAAAATGTCAACCAGTTTGAAGAAAAATTTGCTCACGGCCAGTCGAGCGATTAGCCGCAGTAAGCAGCAGCAGCAGCAGCAGCAGGTTGAAAAATCAAAGCAAGCGAGGCGTGAAGTTAAAGGCGAGGGTGTGCGTACAAGAGCACATCTCTGGGCGCGTGCCTCCCTCGTATAATCGTGCCGAGCAGCAGCAGAAGCCGCGAAGTTCCCTCTCTCTCTTTCTCTCGCGTGTTACGCACGCCCGGGCTGGCACGAGGCTCTCTCGGCCCCCGCAGTGCTCTTCGGCTATGATGAACGGCAGGCAGCCGCTCCTCTCTCTGGCGCATCAACAGGTTTCCATAAAGCGCCGCCCGCTCGGCTGTCATAACATCATAGCGCCAGCATTAATGCGAGCAAGGGCAAACGAAGAAGGGCTGCTGCTTGAAAGAGAAGAGAAAGTCACGAGGCGCGTGCGTGTATACTGCGGCGATAGAGCTCTTTTAATTTCCAGCACAGGCCCGTTATGATGTACCTGTTGATTGCGACGTCCTAAGGAAGGAGGAAGTTCATACACCTTTCTTTTATTTCTACTTCTCACGGGTTGTGACTGTACGATAACTTCTTCGAGAAGCTTGGCTTCTTTTTTTTGCCGCCTCTTGTTGTTACGACGGTAACCTTATGATTTATAGCGATGCGGCCAGGAATTCATAAGTTGTATGTACGAAAGTGACGATATTGGTCAAGAATTTCTCAAAGCGAGATTGTTATTTTTAGGAAAGAAGGCGAGGAGAGGACGATGGGTTATTTATTTTCATTTTTATGTTATATTTATGAATACGCTTGGAGAGTTGACGAAATCGCTTGTACAATTTTTAACGTAATGGATTAATAATCGTTATTTTCTTTTTCTTTATTTTTTTTGTTCTTCCGTTTTTTTTTCTTCTTCTTTTACGAGCATATAAAAAATTTATTATATTTGTTTTAAATGATAAAAATCTCACGATTTGCGACAGGCTTGAAATTTATTCAGAAGTTTTTTGATATGTCAAAGTAGGCAAATATCGCCGTAAAGATAAAAATTCATATGAGGAAATAAGTGAAATGGAAAAAAAAAGTTTAAAAGAAACCCTCCGCTCATTACCCGTCGAATTATTTTGTAATCCAGACCGCTTTTTGAATAACAATAATTCGCAATAAAAAAAAAAATTATTAAATATATTCGACTGTCATATAGAAGTTTATGGATCGACGGGCTCTCGCGATCCAGGCTTATTAACTCACGAAGATCCAAGCAATAAAGCATTTTGATATCTCACAGGCCAATGGAAATAACGAGGAGGAGGAAAATAGTCATATACAGCTCCGGGCAGACGGCGCTTATAAAACGCCGGCGCGGCTCATCAATTATGCGGCTAGATAAAACCCATAAATTCCGTCCGCGCGTCAGCGTCAGCGTGAGAATGACCCGAGCTCTCATATTATTTTTATAAATTCTCGCGGACTTGGCCTGGCCACGCAAGCCTATATATTGACGTCCAGGTGGCACACTGTCCGTTTCCGAGTAATATGCTAATGCATTTGAAATTTCTATTTAAATTGACGGAGGTCCCGAGCCCAAACGCGTAATAGCAATGCCCATAACTTTACCATTTGCCCTTGCAATTTTTTTTTTTTGTTTTTTTGTAACTCTATGAATTGCCGGATGTTTTTTCTTTAATTTTAGAAAATACTTACTACGAAAAACAACAGCTTTTGACGAGTTAAAAATAAATGTACTTGAAAGTTTTCTTCTTTAAATCGACCGTTCCAAGAGGAATGTATTATCGTCTGGATTATTTATTTTTCCGGAGAAATTTAATCGACTTTCATAAACCTGCCTGTCGATATATTTCCCTTATCTCAAACAATAGCGTCCATATAAAAATTCCATTCTGAAGAAACACACACTTAAGACGATATTAGAATCCATTGAAGCCGAGATGACGATGATGATGATGATGATGCAGGCCGTCCATATTAAACTGATAAAGCCAGCAAAGACGTCGTGTATCGAGTCTCGGGAGAAGAAAAGCAAAGGGGGACAGGATATAGTCGAGGCGAAGTGTATGCGCACACGTCTATACGTATACATTTATCGGCTTTTCTGATCAATAAAATTATGAGCGGGCCGTTCTCTTATTCCGCGCGCTGCTCTTGCGACCCAATCGCCGTGGCACTATCACGCGGAGCCCGTCGTATATACTGCCAGGACGCGACTATAATTCAAAAGTATTTACGAGCGCGATAAATTATTCAGCGCGTATATGCGCGTCGCGGAGGCTATCGGTAACGCGGCCGCGCAAGTATATATGAAACACGACGCTCGGCCGAATAAGCGCCACAGCGGCTCTTCTCTGGATCGTCCCCCCTAGCCACTCGGTTCCTCTCTGCAGCGGCGTTTACCTACTCCTGTGCTTTTCAGCGCTGCTCGAGTTTCGCACGATTCCTTTAATGGCTCTTTTACTGCCTGTGATTTTTTTCGGGTCCTTTTCGTTTGTGTCCGCGCGCGACGACGACTTGACACCGAGAGAGAGAGAGAGAAACGCTGTAAATTTTCGAGGGGGATGCCTAATATTTGTTTTTTCTTTCCTTCTTTCCTTTTATTTTTATTCATGAACACACGTGAGTTATGAATATTTTTTGCTTTTTCGAACCTGAGTGGGTATTTCTTTTGGATATGAGAACTGGAAATGAGGCTCTCTTGGGTGCGGGATGACGTTTCGGGTGGGGGAAATCGTTGATGTCGAACGAGCAGAATAATCGACTTATAATTTTAGAGTGATATGTTCATTTTAAGAAATTCAGCCAGACCTAATGGGAATGTATGTGAATCTAAATGTGTCATTAAGAGATGACATTCTTTCGTGATTTAGTAACAGCAGGTTTCGCAGTGTTTACGTAACGTATTTCAATAAGTTATTGATCATAACGTGCAGATAAGGAGAAAAAATGAATATTGGAAGCTTAATGGAAGAAACGAATTAAGCTTTATTATAAAGAAGGAAAAATATACAAATAATTTAAGAAATTTTTTGTTTCTTCTTTTCACTATATGCTAGTTTGAGAATGAAATTTATTTTATACACTCGACGATGCGTGTCTCGTGAAATCAAACTTCATTATGCAAATCTGATATTTTTATTGTAAAAAGCTTTCTTTTACTGTTAACTTCTTGAACGACCCCTTATTGTAACATGCTCAACGTTTTTATCTTCTGTTTAGATAAGAATTCATCTTTTATGAAAACCTACGAACAGGTATATGTTCGTGCAATGGAAGAAAAGAGAGTTTCAAAATTGCGTTTATATTATAAAAAAAGAAAAAAACAGATCCAGACAAGGAAAACAACTTTTGTGTTAAATTCTGATACATTGAAATTTATCTGTTTTTATGAGTCCGACGAATATTTATGCGATAATATCTGTGAATTAATGCAGGGATTTTTATATGAAAAGCATATCATATAACGACTTTCTGTCGTAAATGGGTGTCGTAAAGGACGATATTATTTATGGATGTCCGTTGTAAAGAACATAAATATAATACATACTTTTACGTTTATTTTATATAAAATCAAAAACATTAAAGTATTTTGACATTTAAGAAAGCACTTACAACTAACTTTTTTACGAGTATAAAATCACATACATCCACATTACATTTTATATACAGCCAAGTGGTCGTTAATTTATGATAATAATCTTTATACCCGAGAAGTAAAAATTTCTTGAATAATTACAAAGATTTCATAGTTTTACGTATTCCATTACATCATCGTGAAAAGCTTTTAATTTTATACTCGCTAATGAAATTTTCCCCGATTCTCCTTAATTTCTAATGTTGATAAAAGAAGATCCGTAATGAAATAAACTTCAGCGACTTCTTATTAATAACACAAGAAATAAAAAGTCGAGAGAAGGTCAAGAGGCATTATACGGTAATAATCGAGGACGGCTCTCACGAAAATTCTCGTTAACCCGGAGTTTATACTTGCGCTATTTCAAATATCAACAATAATAACAGTGTACCTCGAGTCTTGATGCATCGCCCTGTCTTTCTTTTTCCTTTCCACCTCCGGTTTTTAAATCCCGCGAAAAATACAGTAAGCTCGGCAGCAATTACCGTATTGATGATAAACGCGCCGGGCTTACATTTTTCGGCGAGGATAAAAAGGCCCCCGAGCTGTGGGAGCGACTCTGCTCCCCCGTAAAAACGTCCGCCCGCTTACGGACATGCGGTGTTCCCTCTCTCATACTCTCTCTCTCTCTCCCGCGCGCGCGCGCCTTGTCGCATTGTCTCTTGCGAGCTCGGGGAGAGTATGGGGCATTATACGCGGTGCGCCGCTGGGACCGCTTATAATCGTCATGTCAGCGATGTTTTGCCGGATATGACGGAGGAGCCGAGAAAAACAACTGCGTCGGCTAAGTTGCGGGTTCGGTTTATGGAACGTAAAGGTGGGGGACTCGGCTACCGTGAGGAGTTGTCCCACGGATGGTAGGATCAAAGAGTTCGTTTCGATGTATAACGCTACTGGTGAAGATTTAAAAAATTTTGCTTTTATGTATGGATAACTTGAAATACTTTTTTGTTTTTTTTTTTTAAAGATAGTCATTTTTATGGAGCGTTGATCCAAGCGAAAAAGTCCAAGACATCTTAAAGTCAATTTAAGCCTCAAGCCACAGGCTTATTTACAAAGGGCATTTCTTGTGGGGATCTCAGTGGAGAGCTATCTTCGCGAGGGCTATTTATAAAAGTCAGCCCGCGAGACCGTGAAGTCTTACTAATTACGAAAAATAAATTATGCGGGAAAAAGTACGAAACGCGGAGTAAAGAAGTCGAAAAAAAGCAGACTCTACGCGCGGCTTCTAGTCCGCGATATTGCCTTACCAGCGGAATAAGAGTACATAGCGCTATACTGGGCTCTCTGCAGGTGCGCGCAAAAGTAGAAGAGAGCGAGACGCGTCGGTGCGCATTCTGACGAGCTTGGACACATGGAGGGAAGGAGTTGTTCGTTTATCCCGGCCTTCGAGTCGAAGCTCGCGTTTGTACCTTTTCTTGCGCGAGTTCACGCACGCGCACGAGAGAGAGAGAGAGAAGATGATAAGTCGAGCGCGACACAACTCTTGAGACGCGAGATTAATTTGCCCGTCGCGGTAGCCGCAAAAAACTTTATTGACGCCCCGAGAGGTCTTCGTGCTTTTTTTCTCCTACAAGTACCAGTCTAAAGAATTTTCTCGGCTTTAAAAATGGTGAGGCTGAAAGTAGTGGATTGTTTTTTTAATTATTAATATAGGCAATTTTTGCTCTAAGGGGTTCCAAGACTATTTGTAAATTAAAAATAATGCGCCAGACAAATGTTTAATTATGTGCAAATGATGATTTGTATAAAAAAGAAAAGATACAGGCTAATAATTATTTAGTTAAAAAAAAAACAAATCTCTTTAACGCGAGCGTTGACCGAAAAAAGTTTAAAGATTTATTATTTAAAGCGCGCTGTATTTCACGGAGAACGAGGCAGAGGGCCAGCAGGAGGAGAAGGAGAGAGGGAGTTCTAGAAAAGAAAGTTCGAAGTGGACTGCAAAAAAAGGCTTCGAATAGAGGGGCAAGGGGGGGCGGTCGAACGAACGAAAAACAGGTGACGGAGACGAGAGGAGAGGAGTCGGCAAGAAGTTTGTGCATTGGGGTGAGTAGCATGGCGAAGAGGTAAAGAGGAGCGTAGGGGGGGAGGGGAGAGCTGAGGAGGGCGAGAAAGAAAATGTCGCGCCGCGCCTGAAATATCGGAATGCCCGTAGATAAATCGACGTCGAATCAGATTTTGTTGCGAGCAGGAGGAGGGGGAGGAGAAGGAAGAGAGGGGGAAGCGAGGAGGAGGACGAGGAAGGGGGCGAATAGAGAAAAGAGAGCTGAAACAAGAGAACGGAGATCGACGCGGTCGAGAGGGAGAGCGAGAGCACAGTTGATAGGAAACAGGTCCAGTCTCTCTCTCTCTCTCTCTCTCTCTCTCTCTCTCTCTCTCTCTCGACGTCACCGCGTCTGCCGACCTCCCCCTCCCCCAGTCTACCTGCGGCCCATCCTTCTGTTTTCTCTCTCTCTCGCTCACTAGGTGAATAGCAGGAAAAAAAGAAGCATTACGGCTGGGCGTAAATGTTTGTCTGACAACTGCCTTCACCCTAATATCATGAATACGTCATATCGAAACTTCTCATCCGAATCTCCTGTTGAAGCCAATAAAAAAAAGTGACTAAGAAGGAAACGTTATATTTTGCGTTCTACTTTGATGATTTTCAAATTGTTTCTTTATTATTTTATCGTTATTGCTTTTTAAATGAAATAACACAAAATGTTTAATTAAACGATTGGTCCATTTTAGAAAAGTCAAGCGACCGTAGCGTCAACCATTTTGGTACAACGAATCGACGAGCTAATTGCGCCAATTAATCCGTTCGATGGAGTCGAGGCGAAAAAACGCGGCGTATACTCATCGGATGATGCCTTGAAAGTATACGGCTTGAAGGGCCAGGCGCCGGCGCCATCGCTGCCGCCCTTCCTATACCGTTCTCACGCACTTTTATACACAGAGAGCTGTACAGCAGGTATAAACCTGGCGTGTCTTTCTACTGGGGCCTTACGCAAAAATTACGAGCGGCCCGGGGCCTCGAACTTTTTCGATTTACTGCCTTTTCCGAGGGCCCCGCTGCTGCTTTTACGTAGAGCCGACCACCTCGGAGCCGACGATCGCGCCGATAAGGCCCCCGTTGTTGGGACTTGGCGCCCGTGATCGAGTTGCGCTTCGAGAGCTCCGAGACTTTGAAATGACCGCTCTATGATTCATATGAGAGCTTTATGAGCCTTCGGGGCTTGCCTTTTATTTATTTTTTTTTCGTATCTCTTTCAGGAATTTTTGGGCCTTTTTTTTAACAGCCGCATGTTATATCGACAATGGAACAATCAGAAGAGAGTTTTTAGCGTTAGCATTACGGTTCGCTCATAACACACAAACTGAATTAACCTTATCGCTGGTAGGCCACTTAGGCAGTATTTGTCGAAAATGTTAAGGCGAGAGAAAGAGAGAGAAAAAGACTAGGTGGCCAGTATAACAAAAGTAAACCAAAGGATGAAAAAAGGGCGGATTTCAATAAATATCGTTCTAAATTGATGTTATCTAATTATGAATTTGCAAAGGGGGCCGAGAGCGATTACCAAATTAATTAACGAAGCAGTTACAAAGGGCAACGTGGGAGCCTGGTACATAGGGCCAAAAAAGTACAACAGCAGCAGCAGCAGAAAACACAAGCATTGTCGAGCCATGAGCATGAGAGAGAAAAAAGAGAGAGAGAGAGGGTGAGAGAAAGAGAGCTGGTACTGCATCAGAAGCAGCTGCGTGAAAAAGAGCAACGAAATTTTTATCGAACAACGAGCCGCTTAATGAACGCGTTAGCGAGAGACAGAGCCCAAGAGCAACGAAGGGAGCTCGCACCAATGCGGGAGGAGGGGAGGGTGGTAGCGTAGGGGTGAACGAGCCCGGGCGCGCGAGCGAAAACGAGTGAGCGAGAGAGAGAGAGAGAGAGAGAGAAAGAGAGCTCTCGCTGGCGACTAATGAATGAACTCGGCCCCGACTGGCGCGTACAAAATCCATTTAACTCATTCACAAAGGCCCTCGTGTCCCTATATACTCTACGCGCTCTCGAAAAGTCTGCAGGCCTTGAACTGGTTTTCACCCGCTGGTGTTTTTCGGGGCCACCACCAGCACGAGAGCCGTATCGTGAGTCGTCCGACAGTTTCCTTGCTGGCCGATCGCGCGCACCTGAAAAGCGCGTGCCTGTCGGCCCCACCCCTCCCTCCACAGGACCACCCCGGGCGCCGGCTGCTCCCTCCCCGTTCTCTTCCGCTCTCTCTCTCTCTCTCTTTATCCCCCTCGTCCTCGCGAGTACCTCTCTCCTTCTCGCTCCCCTCGTGCGTCTCTCTCTCTCTCCTTCGCAGCCGCGTGTGCCACCCACTGGCTGTGGATAATAGCGGCCCTCCTCGTTCGCACGAACTGCGCCGTTTGGCAGGTACCTTCGCGGCGATTTTCATTGACTTGCCGGCGGAAGGTCGGGCGCACCTTCGTTCCTCTTCTTCTTCGCTATGCGCGTCTTCCCTTTGCGCTGCCTCGAGTGTATTTCTTACTCTTTCCGTTTCCTTCCGACGATCACTTTTTTCTTTGGTACATCCTGTTTAATAGTTGCCCTCATTTTTTCCATCTCTAACCACAACAACAGAACCATTTTGTTACTTTTATCTCCAACAAATAATTACGAATTACTCAATTTTTCAAATTACAAAACAGATTTACTTGAATTCACGTATCCGCGGCAAAACGATCGTTTTCTCTCGCTTTCAATCAATCACACCGGATCGCTCTCGGGTTAACGGAATATCTACAATTTTTTAGCGAGCGCTCCAGCTAACAACAGCAACGCACCTTCGAGGCCCTTTCGCACGAGGCCTCTCCCAGCTAATTACAGCATCTTTCCAAAAGAGTATAAGGAAAAAAGGCCCAACGGTACACACAAGCCACTGCCTACTCACGCACCTGTCGCTGTATTTCAACTCCAAGTCAAACGAGAGAGAGAGAGAGAGAGAGAGAGCTTTGTCGGAGGGGCTGCGTGTGTGTGATATAAACAAAAATAAAATAAAAAAAAGGAGCAGCCCGCGATTCCGTATAGAATATGCTCGGCGTCGGCCGGATGTCTTGCGGCTTGATTAAGCCGACTTAACGAGGAGAGCTCGGGCAGGGAAAAGCGCGTCTCTCAGCGAAAAGAGCCGCAGCCATACCCCCCGCTCTTCTTAACCCTTCGACTGCAGTTGGCGCTTCCTGCGACTCTCAAAGCCACCGACGCTTAGAGCCCCCGCGGCCCCTCCGGACAATGCCCATTATTGTGCCCCGCTGATTGATTTGGTTCGCCGGCTAGTATGTGTATATGTGTATACAGCTCTCTCTCTCTCTCTCTGTACGTCTATACCTGGACGCAGCAATGCCACAGCCTACTCAAGCCGCTTATCTTTTATATGCTCTCGATTAAGCTCGCGGTAACGACCTCCTGACGTGTGTCTATTGAATTACGTATAACTCCCTTGACTTTTTCTATTGACATCTGTAAAACGCTTATTATATTTGGTAATGGAAATTATGATTATCAAGAGGAACTTTGAAGTCGGTTATTCAGCTCGAAATTTCAGACTAAACGAAAAGTTTGCACATTGCGATTTCTTAAATTATTCCAAGATTCTCGAATTGCACGAATATGTAGATAGGAAATTGCGCGCTTCTCCGTATATTTCCCTTACCATCGATGTAATTAATGCGCAAGTGCGAAAACGACACTGATAAAAGCGTCGAGTTGGCGATGCCCGATTGCTTGGACAACAGTACAGAAGAGCGACTGCACAGGCTTTAGCTGTAAATCTGCCGGATGCCTGGCTCATACAAGCCGCATCTAGTCTTTGATTTTACGCAGCGTAACGAGGTCTGATGCTATACTCCGAGTGAAAGCGCGAGAGTTTGGCTCGCGCGCGGATTACCGATGCGCTTGGCTACTGCGTGTGCTATCTCGTATGCAGCTTGCATAGCTAGCTAACTCGCGCTAATGCAATGGGTATAGACATATGCGCTGCGATTGCAAAATTCGTTTTGAAAATTGATGAGAATTCAAAGGGAAAATGGGAAATTTTGAATGTTTATAAATAAAAGTGAAGATGTATTATTACAATCGTTGATTTTATCGAAAATCGTTTTTATGGAAATAAATTGTAAAAATTTAACAAGTCATACTGGTCAGTCATAAACGCAGAATGTCAAAATTTAAATGAAAAACGTGGCGAAGCAGGGCTAAGGTCGTGAATCGTCAATAACGCGTTGCTGTCATCCAATAGCAGAAAAAGAAAGAGAGTAAGTCGTAAAGGCGAGTGCATCAGCTAGCGTGTATCCATCTCGACTTCTCTCCGCAGGCCGATTCTCCGGTGGCGATCGATGAAGAAGGGGCTCTCTCTCTCTCTCTCTCTCTCGCAAGCATAAGCCGCTCTCTCGTATACGGCAATCGAGGCGAGTCTCGTGCCCCCGTCGGTACTCGCAACCCCCACGAAGGGGAGATCAGGAGAAAGAGCTCCAGAGAGCGCGAGGGGTAGGGGGGTGCGCGATAGCGATAACGCGGCAGAGAGGGGGGGGAGGGAGAGGTTTCTCGGCGATAGGGGGCAGCATATAAAATCATAGCCGGCTCTGGGGGCTCTCTCTCTCCCTCATGTTCTCTCTCGCTCATATAATAATGCATAAGGAGGCGGGGTGTGCGAGAGCCGGGCAGACGAGAGAGTGAGCCCGCCGCGCGTAGGCCACGCCCACGCTCGGCGGCCGTAGCGGGTGCGCGGGTGGGGGTAAGCACCGAGGCAGCACACTCGCGGTGTGCTGCTCCGGCTGCTGGGGCACACGGGTGGGGAGAGCGCTCCGCCGCCGAAGAGGTAGGAGAGACCGAGGAGAGATGGATGTGCAGTCGGCGGCTTGTGCGCTCCTCGCTCGCTCGTTCTATCTCCGTCTGCTCGCTCTCTCTCTCTGGCTCATTCAACCAGCGCCCAGGAGCAGAGCCGTGCAGCTTTCAAGCTTCTCTGCACTTTGCCTGAGGATGCTCCGGACTCTGGACGAGTCGGCTTTGTTTATGCAATTTTTTTTATGACAAATTATGCCTCTTGTACGTTGCGGTTATTAAATTATTCTCGTGTCTTTTCGATTTATTTGATTTTAAATTTATTTAATGCTTCACTAAAGTATAAACTTGTTTCTTCAATAATAACACTTGTTGCATAATTAATTGTAAATAATATAAGCTGCTTTTTAATAAAAAAAAGACTATATTTATTGTTTGGAGAATTTCATATCTGCTACGCGCATTAACAAGCTGCAATAAGCCATCACTTATTACATAACACGTCGAGTTTTCATGAAACAAAAAGAAATATACTTAACAAGTATATGAGCAGAGGAAAAGGAAAAATATTGAAAACGAACGAGAAACACATGTACGGCAAGAATAGCAGGAGCATCTTGTGCGTGCATAATCGATCTAGCGCGCGATACATACCGCTCGAGAGAGAGATAAAGAAAAGAAAAACAGAGAGCGATACTCTGACACTATACGTATATACACATCGGCAGCGCACTGCACACGTAAAAAGAGCCTCGTGCACGCGCGCACTGGCAGAGAGAGAGAGAGAGAGAGAGAGAGGAGAGGAGAGGCCTAACTCATATACACGCGAGGGTGGACCTTGACGTCCGTGGACACATCTCCTTCTCTCACCCGCACACGCTCGCTTTATTCTGCCGCGCTGTAGCCCCAGACTGTATATAACCCACAGAATATGTCGGAGCAGCAAGAGCGAAAGAGAGAGGGGGGCATATACGGCCAGGGAGGGCAAGCAGACGAGGATAACTCTCGCCTAGTCGTTCGGGGGTGGCTGGCCACTTGGTGGGGGGTACGAGTACAGTCCGAGTGTAGATACAAGAGACCTTAGGCCACATATACTCGGACTCTCTCTCCACCCTTCGAACCGCTTGTATCACCCCCGCTCTGCTGACCCCCCCCCCCCCAACCCCTTTTTCTCTTTCTCTCTGCCTTATCCGCTCGAGACAAGGACGAAGCTGGGCGCATACACGCGTTTCGCGATAGCGGAGCAGGGGAAGAGGGTAGTACAGAGAGGCTGGTGGGGGCGCGCTGCAAAAGGAAGAGGAGACAGAGGCGGAAGGAGAGAAGGAGCGAAAGAGGGATAGCGAGAGGAGAGAGAGAGAGAGAGCTCGTGGAGGAAAGAGAGGGGCGTCGCGACGTCAAGTCCCCCTCGCTGCTGCTCCACAGACTGGCCGTCCGTCGTTCGTCCGGCCGCCTCTCCTCTCTCTCCGCTCCTCGCGGATTATTTCGCGAGACTCACATGCCCGTTCTCTGGCTATATGTGTGCCGGGCGTTCGCGCAACCGCCGAGCGAGCGAGAGAGAGAACGAGCGCTTCTGACGGAGGGGAGAGCTCGGACGAGTAGTAGCGGTAGGGCGAGAGAGAGAGAGAGAGAGAGAGCTGCTGGCGGTGCTGTCTATCGGAGCACTGGGTGCACGTGTGCGTGTGCGCGGCGGTGGCGGCGCGCTCTCTGTCCCTCGGGCGAGCTCAGCCAGCGAGCGAGCAAGCCAGCAGCCGGCCTCGGCGAGGAGCGAGAACGCGAGCGCACTATAGTCGTCCGGCGGACGCGGATGCACGCTGGTCGCGTCGCTGTATAGAGCCCGCACGGAGAGCACGCCGAGCTCTCTCTCCCTCTCCCCCCCTCTCTCTCTCTATTTTCTTTTTTCTCCGGTCCTCGCAGCCTCGCTATCTCCGTCTATATCTAGTCCTTTATCTCGCTCCCTCCGGTGCTCTCGGTACACACGTATCCGGCGCATACGTCAAGGCACACGTATACTCTCCTTCGGCGGGCGATCGTGTGTGAGGGTTTACGGAGGACGCGGCGCATGGGATAGCAGCAGGAGGCACGCGCGCGCCTGCTCTCGAGTAGGGGGGTCGGCTGCAGAGAGAGCGAGAGAGAAGCGGAGCCCCCTCGGCGTTTGGCACACAATATAGGCAGGCGCGAATGGACAGATAGTGGAGAGGGCCCCACCGGCCGGCACATATGACGAGCCGGAGCAGGCGAGGGATAGCAGAAGCGGCGCTTCGGCAAGCAGCAGAAGTAGGAACGGCGCCGCCGGCAGAGCCTCGCCGACGTCGCCGCCGTCGCCGCGGAGCCTCCGCTCGTCTGCTGCACCGCGCCGGAGTCATCCCTACTCTCCTCGGGCTCCGTCGGCTGCTACTGCCGCTGAAGACGAGGAGGACGAGGAGGCCGACGAAGAGGCCGTCGACGAGAAGGCTGCAGCAGCAGCAGCAGCCGCCGCCGCTGCCGCCACCACTACTGCCGTCTGCTGTCGGTGCTGCTGCCGAGGCCGGCGCTGCCCCTCTCTCTCTCGCCGTCACGCGCCTCCTCCGCCGCCTTCTCCTCTCGCGTTCTGCCTCTGGTGCGGCGCGAGGAACGTGCCGGCGCACGCCGAGCGGACAGTCACTCGCTGACGGCGGCTATGATTGATCGTCCTGCGATAGGTGGCCAGTCGTGAGAGCAGCCGCCTCGGCCGGCCATACGCAGTAGCAGCCGCCAGCGCTACCACCATATCGCCGCCGCCGCCGCCGCGCTACCAGGAGAGCGAGCGAGAGACAGAGAAAGCCGCCGGCTTGCTCACCTCGCTCTCTCACACTCACACCAGCACCCACACCCAGCCACTCGCTCACTCACTCACACACGTACTCACACTTACACAGACGTAGCCAGGTGGGATTAATCGGCAGCTCTCACCTCGTAGTTCCTTCGAAGCAGCAGCAACGCAGCAGCCTCCGCTGCCGACAATTTATGTGTGCGCGTGTGTGTCTGTGCGATCATCCGAGCCTGACAGTCGACGCGATTCCTGCGGAGAGATTGTTGCTGCCAGTGCACGCGAGATATTTGGTGCGTTATTCGATTCCGTATCGCGGTTAGTGCACAGTGACAAGAGTTGAGAGAGGAGAGAGGTAAACGCGATGGGGCCGGCAGGTCGCGGAAGCGCCGGGCTCGATTGACCGCCCGATCGTGATTGTTGTGTGCAACTTTGCAGCTGTGAAAATATATGAATGTCTGTAAAAATCTAGGCGCGGACGTAAAGCTGGTGCGCGGGCATGGAAGCGTCGCGGGCAAGGAGCAAGCCTAATCCGAGCAGGGAGCCGAGGAGAAGCGCGACCGACACGGTGCCCCAGTGACATGCAGCCGCCGCCAGCCAGCGCTACATTGCTGCCCGACCGAAGGGCCTCTAACACGACGATGGACGCCTGCTAGATAGAGGCTCTTTTCACGCTCCAGAGAGCCTTTTTGCTGGAAGCGCGAAAGAACACTGACCCAGTGCGCGTCTCATCCGGATGATTAGCGCAAGCAACGCGAGGGGCTGCGCTCAAGTCTCGCTCGAGTGTCATTAGAATCGAAGAAAAGAAGAGACGACGACAATCGGCCGACTCCGCGTTAAGCTCGGGGGGCGCCAGCACGTCGTCGTCGTCGTCGTGAGCCGACGGTAACGGTGGACGCGGCTCCCAGCAGAGAAACAAGAAGGAAGAGCCCCGCTCAGGCGAGAGGGATGTCACGGCGCAAGCAGGCTCGACCCAGCCGTGCAAACCTCGAGGACGAGCTTGTCCAGGGAAGCTTGCGGATCAACCCGCAGTTGGCCGGCCTTATAGCCAATGCTCGTAAGTCTCTATCAACATAAGCCTTTCTTTTTTTCTCCCCTTTTTTTTAACGATATGGTTATGCGCTACTCGCGATCGTTACGCTGATTCTCCTCGTTTATTCTCAGACCCTCAACGTGCGTTTTTGACCATCAGTGAAGTACAAGGATTTGAAAAAGACAATATTTTTGGCTTTGAAATAAATTGTTGACTTTATTTGAAATTTTGAATAAAATTGATTGTTTTTTTTTCATTGCAAACGTTATGTCAGTGGAAATTATAATGACGTCGCGCGAGTAAGGCATCGGTTGGAGTATTCTTAAAAAGGTTTCCGTATCAAACATGTCGAGTAAAATTTGTAGGCTTCTATGATCCAATTTTATAGCATAAAACATTGATGAATCTCGTATAAATAGAACTGTTCACTAATGCAAAATCAATAACGTAACAGTCTCGCTGGAACAATAAAGCGTTGAATTTTCAATTTCTCCACAATTAATCCTACCGCTCGCGGAGAGTTATAAGCCAAAATTATACAACAAAAATTCCTCCTCGAACCTTAAACTGTGAAAAATTTCCAAAAAGCAGCGCAAAAATTTCTCGTCATTCGAGCTTCTACCGCCGGCTGCTGCGAATCCTCGGCAGTTCGTAATCTAAGCGTTTTGTATTCCCATCGCGAAATCCCATTTTTTTTGCGGTTAAGCGCACAGAGGGCTCTCTCTCTTCCCCCGCTAATTCTCGTAGCAAGAGGGACGAAGAAAGCAGCAGAGAGACGCGTCCACGCGCGTGCAAAGTATTTTCAAAAGTCGCGACTCGCAGTAACAGGAGGTTAGAGAAGGAAGAGGGAGAGAGAGAGAGGGAGTGGAGGGGACACGAGGCGCTGGAAATATAATCGTCCGGCAGTAGGGACACTCGCATACATCGGGGCTTAGGGACTTTTTCCTCGACTTTTTCCTCGCGCCAGCGCTTTCTCCCTCTCTTCCTTCCTCGGGCCCGCGCGTCGCGCGCATTGTCTCCCGATATTTATGGGTTTCCGAGGGGACAGGTTGTGGATATTGCGTAAATGCGCTGGCCGGAGCAGGTTGACTGTGAGCAGAGGGGGAGATGAGCCCCGATGGGCTAAGCGACGAGCCGGGCCTCTTTTATCAAGCGCCGAGCACCTTTGCCGCACTTACTTTACGCGATATAGTTTGGGCTTTATTAAAATCGATGACAAATTCCGTAATTGGTCGGCGTTGAGCTGAGCTTTTCCGTAATAGCTTTATTGTTCGGATTAATTGTGCTAAAACTCGAGGGAGGTTATATCGTGGACAAGGCTGTGTCTTTATATATTGCACGTGAGAAAATTCATTAGCGCACGTTGCCATTGATTTGAAAAAAAAACAAAAAGAATAGCGATGCTATTATTTATCGATGAATGTTTGCGCTCAAATTGTATAAAGTTTAATATGTATTGGTATATTGTTTAGTTGTTTCGGCATAGTAGAGCTAGATAGGTCTTTTCGGACGCGCTAATTGCTCGGCTTTTAAAACTAATGGCTCTCGGACAGTCGAAAATTTCATTCCGCTTTCGATAAAATTTTTGGAGGAAAACAAAAAATAATAAACAAGGCACGGAATCAAAATATTTGGAATACAAGAATTCGGGACACACATTCTACGAGTAACAGAACAATGCTCGTAAATTTAAAGCGATACTACTGCGCTGTCTCTCTTTCTCTAACACACGCACACATACACACACTGCGAAGCCGTAGAAAAACGCTGTCGTTCATAAAGCTAAACGAAACAGAGAGAAAGAGAGAAAAAAAGAAAACGCATTTTTAGTGGAAGTCGTTAAAAAAAATATGACAAAGACCAGGCACGAAGACTGGTGAAACGTCCAAAAATTGTATATGTGTAAAAGAGAGAGAGAGAGAGAGAGAGAGAGAGAGAGAGAGAGAGAGAGAGAGAGAGAGAGAAACAAGGAAATAGAAGAGGAGAGAAAGAGAGAAGGGAAAAGTGCACTCGACTCACGCGCAGCTCGGCTACAATAAATTCCACCACCCACGGAAGAGCTCGAGGTGGCCTTGAAAATGTTCGTAGAGTCGTAAAAATTTTCGGTGTCCGAGAAAGAGAAAGAGAGAGTCCGAGACGACGTGGTCCCGTCTGGCTCGATCGCTGACAGGTTTGCGACGAAACTCTCCGCCAAATTAATTTACCATCAGAAATGCGATTGAGCAGTTAGCCGGCTCTCCGAGCTACCGTACGATTCTTTCAAACGTTTTTGTAATATCTGATTTTAAAGATTCCCGATCGCGCTTTATTCCCCTCGCAATATTCAGTTTCATAAAAAAAAAAAAAAATAAATAAATAAAATGCACGAGGTACTTTAAAAAAACAATCAATACGATAAAAAAAATACTTCTTTTAGGATCTGGAACATTCGCACTTGGTATAATGCAGCGAGTACACGGAGAGCAGGGCCATCATTCCATCGCGTTTAACTTGAATTAGAACGTAAATTAAAGTAATACACACGTTCATAGGAACAATGATAGATTCAGAGGCTAATTTATTGGACTAGCCGTATAGGAAAAAGGCTTCGAAGCGGGGCGAATCGAGCGGGCAAAATAATGCGAGAGCCGCAATAATGTAAACGCGCAGAATTTACCAGTATCTCCCTTACGGCTTATAGAAAGAGGCGAATACAGCGGGGGGAAAGGGGGGGGGGTGGCGGCCTTAGATCTTATCCGGGCGTAATATGCAGCGAAAGCAAAACGAAATCGCCTTCCAATCGTTCAAATCCAACTTGCCAATAATAAATTCAGCGAGAGGGAAAAAGAGAGAGAGAGAGAGAGAGAGCCTCGAGTGTACTGGCGGCCCCGGTGAGTGCAAAAGTAATGTACCATTGTACTGACACACACGCTTATGCGCGAGCGAGAGAGTCACATTTCGAAACAATAAAAGCCCGCGCGCTGCAGCGGGACGAGGGTAATCGCTGACGTCGTAACAGCTATCGAGAGAGAGAGAGAGAAAGAGACACGCTAGAGATGCGCATCGTAGAGACTCTGCGCGCCACTGACGTTTGACGGAGCCTATGATAATCGGACGCGCGCCCCGAGCAACTATAGCCTCGGCCGATCGGTCATTGACGCCGCGAGTGCGCGCCTCGGTGTTTTTTTTTCTCACCCGACATTCGAAGCCGTGTTCTATTCGTTACCAACGTAGCGCTCGAAGCATATACAACGCTTACCGCTGTGACTTGTCAGCTTCTTTTCTTTTAACGACTCTTTGATTTTAGGAAAGAGGAAAACGAGTTTTGTCATATTTTCACTGTGAGTCCCACGAGACGTGTACCTATATACGGCTATATATGCTTACGAGAGGCGCTTTTGAGAACAAATCGTTCGGCTCCCTCGGATGCTGGATTAAAGCGCGCTAAGGCGTTTTATGAACAAGATGTCAGACGCGGCGGGAGGAAATATTTCATCGCGGAATAAATAGACTAGATTAGCCGAAAGCGACAGCGTATTGACAACTTTCTTTCGGCTTGTCCTCCTCCTAATTCGTCGTGATAAATTTAGCGCGGATTGTTTGAAATGAGAAAAAGAAAGAGATACGTTTTGACGCGTCGCTTGCTTCATCGGTATATTTAACTTGTAAATTAATTGATTAAATGTGTTTCCCTTTCTTTCTTTTTTATTCAATAAATGCCTCAGTGTGGTCTTTGAATTTTGACAGCAGACTATAGCTGGCGCGCGCGCACTAGCAGCTTGCGGAAAGTTTCGCGTTATCTTAACTGCGCTCATATTTACATACGTAAAATGATAAATTATGTTCTTTTGAAAAACTGTGAAATTCTCTTTTTAAGAATTTCGTGCCGTAAAGTAAAGTGCTTTTTATAATAAAAAAAAAATATCAATATATTTATGTGGAGAAAATAAATAACGATAATTGAGGCAGGCAAATTTTTATGAAATTTCTCAGCGTGTCAAGCGCGACGTAAAAGAAAAACAGTTTTTTATGGGCGATAATTAAAATGGGACTCATCCTATGTATCTTTAAATTGTCTTAAAAATCTTAGCCTACACGAAATCCCGGAATTTAACCGGATTTTATTTAATACGCCTACTTATTTTACGTTGGACGATTAGTTGGAAAAACATTAGTAATAAATATAAAAGACGCTTAAAACTTGAGTAGTAGCAATAAAAAACAAAAACGGGTTGTTGGTTAAACTAGTTGCAATATAGTATATATATGCTCAAAGCAAGATATGAATGTGTTGAGGATAACATTGAAGTCACGTCACATTTAATTGACGTGTCAATTTACCGCTGTTATCTTTATACCCATTTGAACGCAGCAGACACACACATACAACAATGAAGTTTGCTAAATATCCTATCACAATTGGCAATCGTGAAATGTGCGCTTATTAAGCCTACCCCTTGACACAATAATTGCCAAAGTAAAGTACACCGCGCGCAATCACGTTATTTCAATAATAAACGAACGTGCGCGCGCCGACCGACTTAAATGCACTTAATTGCCGCTCGCGCAAGATTTATAATAACAAATATTATTTTACAATACCAACGCGCATCCTCCGGCTTGTCGATGCAGCCAAAGCAAAACAAGGCAATTAAAGCTCGGTTTAAAAATAAAACCAATTATTGTCATGCATTAAAATATAATGAAGATTAATTTCACAAAGCTATACAGCTGCCACTGGCTTAGCGAAACCCGCCTCAAATAGCATTGAGATGTCGGATGAATTATTACGCATCGCGTATACAGGAGGAGCAAGAGACTGCCGCTGCCGAGTGTTATGCAGACGCCGCAATATTTGCTGATCGATCACTTATCGATACAACACTCACATATACACGTAGATACTCACAGGTAGATGATGTAAGGAAGGGGCAAGACAAGGGGGGAGGGCATAATCGTCGCTGACAGGAGCATTAAGAGGCGCGGATAGAGAGAAAGACCGAGAGTAGGCGAGAGAGCGAGAGAGAGGGAGATATGAACAGGGGGCGGTGAGGTAGGTGGGAGGGAGACTCGTGTGGCGTTGTTGTGCGCGAAGTGACATGTGACAAGTAACTAAGGACCGGCTAACATCTGACTTACTCTACGAGAGAGAGCATCTATAGGAGCAGCAGCCTTTCCCTCCCCTCCCCATCCCTTACTCGCTCCCTCTCTCTCTCTCTGTTTCTTGGTGAAGCGAGAGACCGACGCGACGCATATTTATAGCATCAGCTAATGCGCGGCCGAACGGCCAACTTCTCCCTCCTTCCCTCTCTCTCTCTCTCTGGCTTTTTTTGCTTGCTCTCGCTAAAGGCTGCCCCGTTTGTCATTAGTCGGCCGCGTATTAGCGGCGCTCTTTCCCCCTCCGCTCGCGCGGCTGCACTGCGACAATTAGCGGCGTAACGAACTCTCAGACTGACGCGAGAGGAGCGCTAATCGCCGGCGACAATAAAAATTTATTTCCAATCGGGCTTGGCACGTGCAAGCGCCGGATGACGGACCGAGGGATATTTTTAAGTCGGCGCGACTCTCCTTTCTATCGCTTTTCTCTGTGTCGATTCGGCATTATTGGATACACTGAGAAAAAAATACAGTCAAACCAACTACATCTGTGCAGTTAAATATCAGCAACAGTATATGCGGTTGATTTGACTGCACGGCTGTTGACTTAACGAATATATTGTCAATTTAATAGT
>JAPYYQ010001604.1:0-30491 GCA_030522585.1 Anagyrus pseudococci
TGCGTGGTTACACGGCCTCGGCTTCGCCTCGGCCGTCATAACCACGCAGGCCAGGAACTTCAACTTTCCGGCCATGGGTCGTAATATACTATTTTTTCTTCTTTTTAAAAAAAAAAATGTTAATAACGTATCCGCGAGTATTTTTCAAAACTGACCCGCCGGTAATAAATGTAATTATGACGCGTAGCATTAAACGCTTATTAATAGACTCGATAATGAGGTGGTGGAGTAAGATCATGCCGCTGGTTTACGAATGTTTTTCCAGAAGTGAGAGGGGGGTCTGGCCTCCGGATGTTGGCGTTTAAAAGCCATTACAGACACCCATATATTTTTCCAGCAAACAAGAGTGAACGGGGCTCTCTGACTCAGGCGCGCCGAGAGCCCGTGACATTCTATTTATTGCCCAAGACGACGCGCGAGCGAAAAATCGAAGCGAAAAAAAAAGAGAAGGAAAAGCAAACAGAAAGGTAGAGAGAATCGGGGGGGCCTCTGCGTATAATTAAATCATGGGATATCCGATTTCGAGTGTAAGCCGAGTGGGCGTGCGTGTGTGTCGCTAAACTACTATATACGCCCTGCGGTCGACTGTGCTCTCGATAGATGCGTGACGGTGGTCGATCCGGGAGGAATAATAAAAAAAAAAAGGTTTGATCTAGCGCCTGTGTGTATCCCGCAGTCTGGGACCGTAAGAGAACAGTTAGGACGAGGTTAATGGCAGTCGGGTTGACATAATATCGATATACGTAAAGTGATCAACCGGACTGTTAATGGCGATTTCGCAACGGGCTTAAACGTCATTTTAACGCGAGGTTTCACGGGAGTTGGGTATGCAATAATAGGAGGTGGACTATCTGACAATCGAGTGAGAAAGAGCGTTAACTCGAAACTGAAAATAAAAGCCGAGGCGATAAGTGCGACCAAAGCCCATTGAACTCGCCAGGAGAATAGATAAGAGCGAGAGAGCAACTTAAAGGAGTAGGGGAGTGACTCTGGCTCTTTCTAGTTGGCGAAATCATCCGTTTCCGATGAGCATTCAGATCCGACAATTTGTAAAACGACTTCTTCCTGGTGAGCTCCTCCTCCCGCAGCCCCTCTCTCTCTCTCTCTCTTTCTCACGACTTCCAGGAAAATTCATGTACCTCTCTATCTCGACACCTTCTCACACACACACGGGCGCGCTCGAGCGTTCGCGGAGTCTGGCAAACTCGGAAACTAGTCGGCGAAACAGCAAAGTTCGCCGTAGTCTCTCTCGTGCCACGCGAAACTGGAGGAGTAAGACTTTCCATCGGCGATTAAAATTCGCAACTCCAACTCTCTCGCGCCTGTATGGCTCTTCCAATCACGCCCCAGCCTTGCGTATACAGTATACCCCCTCTTTATCCCTCGCGCTTTTGTTCGCCGGCGACGATAACGACGAAGATGAGGCTCGACACGCTTATTTTCTCCTCCTCCCCCCTCTGCCAAGATGTTACGCTTCGACTTTAGCACTTTGCCTCACCCCGTAATAGAGAGACCCTCATATTTACCCTCTCCCCCCCATCCGGACTAATGAAGTTGGTCTGAGCGTGCGTATGGGAGGGTGAGTTTTCATTAACCAAATGTACGCTTGAGCATTATCGAGCCCGCCCTTCCCTATCAAGCCTACGATTGTGGAGATGCTAAGAGGCTTCGTTTTTAATAAAAGCTCCGGCCGTTCTCTCGAGGAGAGCGTTTTAAAAGCGCTCGCGGAACAACGGATTGTCCAAAATTAAAATCCGCCGAGTTTATACGCGTAGGCGTATAAACGAGGAGAGAGGGAGAAAAGAGAAGGAAGAGGGGGGTGAAAAGTTTTGAACAGACAAAGTTGTTAGTGTCCAAGCATCTGCGACGTTGAGGGGAGGGGGAGAAAGTCGAAACGATTTTCAAAACTCTCTCTCTCTCTCTCTCTCACGCGAACCTATTAGCCGGGGTCGAGCGACAGACTCTCATCCCATTATACGCCCCGGAAAGTTTAGCAACGCGTTCATACCCACACACATGCGCGAAAGTCGAGAGGTAACGAGCTCCGGTCCTCTCGGACGTCGCGCGGCGGTACTCAAGAGCCGAAGGAATGGCAGAGAAGCGGCGGTAAAGGAACAAAGGGTAAGGGGGGAAGGGGTTGTTGGCAAAGGGAGAAATTTTTTTAACAACTCGCTGTATGGCCAAGAGAGCGGAAGGCTAATATCGCGCGAGAGGAGAGCCTGTACCGCTCTCGCTCTCAGGAAATTAGCTGGAGCAGCTTTGACTCGTCTCTCTCTCTCTCTCTCTCGGATCGTCGACCCTCTTGACCCACTTCCACGCAGCGAGAAATGCTCTGACGAAGCCTCGGCTTCCTTCCGCGAGGTTATACGCGAGGAAAAGAGAGGGACTCGTCGGACCCAGATATTGTGTCCCGAGAGCAAAGCCTTTGGGAGGCCCTCTGCGCACTACAATGCCAGATGCCATAGAAAGTGGACGAGAGAGCGAGAGAGAGAGAGGACGTGGGAGGAAATTGCACTCGGCGTTGACGTGAATGCGACCCCCTCCCCCCCTCTTCTAGTTCTCTCTTTTACTAGCGCGCCTTTTACCAGTACGAATTTTTCATTTCTCGCTTTCTTGCTCTCTATCTCTCTCTTGCTAAGTGACCTTTTCATAGGACGACAGCGTGAAAACGTGGGAATTTTATTAAAAATAAAAAATATATACGCGTGTAACCGAGAGTAGTCATGGTTATTAAATATAGCTAGAAATCTTTTACGAGTGCGAACCTTTAAATTAAACGCAGGGATTATGCGTCGATTCCGTTGCTGGGATGATAATTATAACAGCGACTGCATTTCTAAGACTCTCGGGTATGGCAATAGGAAAACAAGTCATTTCCCTGAAGACGAGAACAAGAGAAGGGGGTAAAAAAAGCAAAGCAGCGCAGTAAAAAGAAAGAAAAGAATAGAGAAAAGGGCCGGTAAACGCAGGGCGTAGTCGTAAACATGCAAAATTGAGTCAGACAGACGTTCGCGTTTACGGGAAAGGGAGAGGGCCATCCTCGGGGGAGAAAGCGCGAAAAAAAGAAGCCGCGCGCGCGCGTGTGCGCACCAGGGCGAATGAAAAATGCAGGCCGATCGAAGCCTGGTGCACGACCAGCAGCAACTAGATAATGCAGCCAAGCGCGTCCCAGGCCAAATGGTGCCTGGGGGCAGGAGGAGGGGAAAGATAAGAGCTCTATCTCTGCGCGGGCAAGGGCTGCCGCTAACGACTGTAAGTCACGTGCGCGAGCTCATGGGCCCCGTCGGGTGGCTTGCGATATTGTACGGAGAGCGACGCGCTGCGTCGTCCAGTGTGTCGCATGTCCATCCCTCCACCACGTGTGTCTGTGTCCTATGCATACGTAACTCGAGCTCTCGCCGCTCTCCGATGACGCTACTCGACCGTAAATTCGGATGTTGAGCAATTACGGGGGGGAGAGGTGGGGTGTACTACATTAAAGTTTTTCACTCATCGATCTGTATCCAAAACTATCGCGCGCGACGACAGCCGGAAAGATGTAAGTCGATATGGCTCTATATACGCTGTGCTGCTGCAGCTGTTACGCCGATAAAGTGCCAGCCAATTAGCTTGATTGATGAGCATCGCCGTAATATATAATAAAGCTTGCACGTACAGTCCTCGTTTTTTTTTCTTTTTAATCGACAGATTGAAATTTTTAATAACGCTAAAGCCGGTGAAAATATAATTTTTTCGTTAAAAAAGTTTTAAACTTTCTCTCTTTGCCTGCTCTTCTCCAACCTTTTTTTTTTATTTTTAACGAGAGCGCAATTTGTTGTTACCCGCTCGAAAATACTCAAGAAGTCGTTAGAGCGTGTATGAAAAAAAAAATATTCGATTTTTAAATCAAGCCGAGCAGAAGGCGAGCGCGCGTACGTGCCAATTCTCGATTAAGGCTTTGCGAAATCGCGTGGAAATTTTCCGATGAGTACCGAGAGAGCTAACGAGAGTGAAATAACGAAAATTCCAGCGATCAAAGCCTACACGTTACCAACACACATACACGTGACACACATACACCGATGGGACTACAGCTGTTATATAAAACGCGGGATTAATTTAGATGAAAATTAACACTTTAATTTAGCCGTGCGATTTATCATTATGCAACTTAGCCAAGTCCATTATAAAACGCTTATAAAAAAAAAGCACGAGGAGTAAACGCTCGACGTTTTACGAATAAGCAGCTTTACCAAAAGTGGAATAAAAACAAGCACGGCGGTGTTAAACATTTCGCACTCGGTTGATCCGAGCTTTCTGCAAAAAACCACCAGAGACCAAGAGAGAGAAAGAGCTAACGCCACTATAACCACCCGGAAGGGAAAGAAGAACGATGCTGTAGGGGAGGAGGGTGGGCAGCAAAAGAAAGCTCGCGCGTCAACGTGTTTCCGGTGTGTCGTGGCGGTTGCCAGAGCGGTTGAAACAACACACACGAACACGCATATCTATACCTATATATCGACCGCTTTGCGTGGTCAGAGAGAGACTCCGGAGGCACTACTCGACTTCCGCGTTCGACGGGCGTCGCACGCGACCGACTTGTCGCTTTTAATGCACGTGGCTTTTTTACCTCAGCGGCGCTGCCGTCACTATATAGAAGCCTAGAGCTTTCCTATAGACACGCGCGCGCGCGCGTGTTTCTGCTCCAGTTGCGCTTCCGGTTCGTTGTACCCTTCTCTCTCGCGCGCGGACGATGCCACTACTCTCGGGGGGGATTATTGGCAATGTGACCGATATATTTCCACCTCCGCCCCTGTAGAGCAGCACTTGTCGCCGTTCATTGTTGCGCTTATATACCTACCTCGGCTTACGTGGATCGCAAGCTCGCCGGTGACAAGAGCTTCGGATTTTCTTTGTTTGCTAGTACACCACTCTTGCTTTCTCTCTCTCCTCTCGGCTTTATTTCGTCGATTTAGTAACGAAAGTGCAGGCGCGCACACACAGAGCGTCTATTATTGATGTATCGAAAATGAAACGAACGCGTCGTTGAGTTCTCTCTCCCTCTCTCTGCGCCGGGGCGTTTTACGTAATGCTCTAGATCCTACGCTACACTGGATTATTCGACGAAATCGACGATGTTCACTTTATGAAAAAGAGCATTTATTCAGACCGGCAGAAGTGACTTGCATCGAGGACACGATTTTTACTACTAATAAACGGACGTTTTTCCGATGGGTGTGAAATCATCGTTTTTAAAATTTTAATATACTTAAAAAAAAGAAAATAATAATTTTAATGGGAAAAAATGACGGTTTCGCAAAGAGAAAAAAAATAAAGATATATCCATAAATAAAGCAATTGGAAAGCGAGAGACATAAAAAGTGGGTTACGACGAGAGGCTTATCCTTCGCTAAACGAAAACGCCGTGAAAAGAGCAGGAGAGAAAGAGAAGGGATCCAGAGTCCGGTAGCTGTATACTCTCGCGAGAAGAAAGAATAAAGGAAGATTTACAGGAAAAGCCGTGAGGTCGTTAGGGGAAGGGGCAGTGTCCGCGAGGAGGGAGGGGAGGAGGCCGATAAAAAGCAAGCAATTCAGAGAGCCCGAGGTATAAAACTGTCAGCCGAGAGGAAGAGCACGCGCGTATATATCTACAGGGGCCCAGGAGTGCGTTATAAGACTTGCGAGAAAGCTCGAAAGCTGCAGGGAGTAATATAGCGCGCGCGTTGACGGGAGGAAGAAAAAAACGGCGCGAGAAACGAGACGAAGCGCGAAAGGAGGAAGACGCCAAGTGTAGGATTACGATAAACTGCAGCTATACGTATATATAACCCTATAGCGACTCGTGGGAGAGAGACAATGGGCCAGCCGAAGCGTGAACGTTGCCCATATGTAAGGAGAGTGAGAGAGAGGCGCATTGGGTTACCCTCAGCCTTTTTCACCGTAGCCGCGGGAGACACGAGATGAGCCTTTCCTCTTACTATACGCCGACGATGGTGGGTGGGAGAATTTTGCGGTCGCTTAGAAATTCCACACTTTGTCGTGAAAGACACCCTACCCTCCCCCCCCCCACCTTCAAACGTTTCTCTCACACTCGCGTTGCCTTAACCTTGTTAATGCAAGCTCTCTCTCTTTCTCTCATATCGCTTTTCGCAAAGAACTTTCGGGATAGTTTACTAGCCGAGCTTCTCAGGCTGTAGTCAAAGGTGTAATTAGATTTCCGGACTTTTAGAGCTAATGTTTATTCCCCCACTCCCCCATGTTGTGTTTTGTAGCCGCGGCTGACCTTTTCTTAAAATCAGACAGCTCGGATTTCTCCCTCTTTCTCCAGTGGTACAACACACGTTTTAGGTTAGATTGTATTTTTTCCACTCACTTGTGTTTATCTTTGCCGGAATAAAAAATGATCAATCACTTCTTATAAATTCGAGCACTACAAAAAAAGAAAAGAAAAAAGAAAACCGACACAAATTAAAATATCACCACTGTAATTAAAAGTAGTTAAGAACACGTATCGACTGTTTCATAGAGAAGAAGAAAAAAAACGAGGTTAATTTATCCAGCTGCTCAAAGACGGAAGCGCGACGTGTGGGCAACGCGGTAGAGGGGGAAAAAGCTCTTTCCCACGCTTGCAAGCTTGCCAGGTCAGAAAAAGAGTCTCTGCTTATTATTCCACGTGTAAGCCGAGGTCGGAGCGACGCTTTTGAAATTTCAAAAGTAAAGTCGCGTCCGCGCGCCGAGAGAGTAAAAAGAATCTGGCTGACGAAGAAGCAAAGAGAGCGACGAGAGGGAAGGGGCAGAGCAAGAGATCAATGCGATGTAGCCATCGACGTCGAGGCTCTCTCGCGGTCGAAGAAGATGAAGAAGGTCCGTGAGCGGCGTAGATGGAAAGAGGGGAAGGGGAAAGGTCGACGGTTACGTAACATCGGCCGTTGCACTATACACAGGACACGAAGGTAAGAGCGGACGCAGGAGAGGATGAGGTATAGTGCGCGCTTGCCGGGAGAGGAGGGAGGGAAAATTTCATAAACTTTCGTCGTCTGGAAAGTTCAGCCCGGCTGGCTGGACGTGAATAGAAGATCGAGGCGCGATAACTGCCGACGACGCTCTGCAGCCTACCACCCACCCACACACACATATATATACCTCCGCGTACACACTGGGAAAAACAAACGAGAGCGAGAAGATATTTACCGTGTACCGCAAGCTCACTCTCCCGCAAGCTTCCCTTTCTCTACTGGCCCTTTTCCTCCGGTTTCCGACACTTCGGATATATACTCGACAATAGAATGTCGTGGTCGCTCTTTCTCTACTCCGGCTGTCTCTCAGATAACTGATTTTCGGATCCGTCCGTGTAACAAACCGAGAGAGCAGTTTAAAGTTGTAACCGTTTTCGCGCGGACCTGGTATATCGTATCTTTCGTGGACTTTTAAACTCTATTTTTTTTGCTCTTCGGCGTTTATTAAACTGAAAATACCTCTTTTTCAGTTTCGACTTACATGACTTAAAAAAAAATATTATGGCCAATTCCGAGAGCATATAGCGTATTATAGATAAAAGGCGCAGGCAAAAGAGCCTCAAGGAGAGAAGACAATAAACATCGTCGGGATAGATCAAAGCCGTACGCCCGCGCGCTTAGTGAGTTTATACAGGCCGAGTATACGCGTGTCTGGTAAACAATCGTAAAGGTGAATGAAGGTATAGTGGGGGCCGGGTGGGAGTAAATATGCCGAATACTCGCCTATATATACATATCTAGCTGAAGGAGGCGCGGCTCCTGCGTGGCAAGTTTGCTCAAGTGGGGGGGAGGGAGAGTTGTGTATATACCTGGGATAGACGTCCGAAAACCGCGTGGGGCCGCAAATCAAACTTTCCATCCTGGAATTCGAGGAGTAGCAGTTCGCTCCTGCCTCATCGCATTACGAGAGTGTACGTTTCGGGTGCGCCGGCCTCTCTGGGAATAGTCTTCCCTCCCCCCTGTTTTAGCTCTACGACTTTAATGCTGTAGCCCAAGGAGAGTTCATTAATGATTTCGAAATACTTGAGGGAAGACTCTGGTATGCTTCAGAGGATCTCGTCGTAAAATCGTTGGGTTAGGATATAAACGCCTATGGTCTCGATTGATATTTGGATGGTCGCTATTGGCAAACTAGGTATAATCATCCTCGTCGTCGTCGTATGCACGTAGATGTCTCTCTCCCGGTGTACATCGTTGCTCCAATCATCCAACTGATCCAATCAGTCCACACCGAGGCGCGCATACTAGAAAGTTTTGATTGCTATTGTCAATCCTGACCGCGCGCTTATTTCAATAGCCCTACCCCTCCTCCTCAGCGTGATCATACGATAATCTCGCATTATAACGACGTAGCAGGCATGTAGAGACAGCAGGAACCATAAGCCCAACGATCGCGGAATGCAATTGAGAATTAGCCATGGCATGTTTTATAAGCTCCCAAAGACGCTGAACCCTGCATTAATTGCAAAGGTACAGGAGAAACAAAGCTGCACCTCGTCGTCTAATTCGAATTAACTTGCTCAATTTACGAGAGCTCCCTCTACCTCTCGGTACTCGGCCACAGCAGTAGGCGCAAAAAATCTGCTGGCTATCGCCTCGTTCCAGCCTTACATTTCTCTCCTGGACGTAATCCTCGTCGCTAACCCTCCCACTTCTTCTTTTCCTCGTTCCGCGTCCTCTGATCCTCTTTCCCTTTCGTAGAGAAAGAGAGAGCCAGCACTCTTTCAATTTTATTTATCCTTCCATTCCACTTCTTCCTCTTTTTCTCTACGTTTCCGTCTCCTTTTCCCTTTCTCACCTTCTCTTCCGCTAAGAGGCTTTGTCCGCTGTTCCCTATTTTTTTATTGTTTTCCCTTACACCAGCCACACTCCCTCTATTTCAGGAGACTATTTAAACCAACCTCACAGCATCCGATGTAAAAGCTTCGCATACGCTAATACCTCCTCTCCCGCGTGTGAAAGTGCGAAGGTAGCTCTTTCTCTCGAACCTGATGAATTTTAATCCCAACAAGCAAACTCCATTCTCACGCTGATATATCTCTCAGGTGATCAGGGTAGAAGGTGGTACAGCCCGCACTCGATAATTTAACGATCGCCCGTGTATATCTCTCCTCTTGTCACCACGCACGTGCACATATTTTTTTTCCTCGCTCCCTTAGCTACCAAGGCTGTGTTGCTACCCACACCTTTCACCACCGCAGCCTCTTATCACAGACCTACCTCTCACTTCTCAGCAGTACCCTAGGCCACCCAGACACGCTCTTCCTCTACGATTGCGCTCGAGACACACTCGCTAAGTCTCCTCTCTTACCTCTGCTTCCGGTTCATACGACAAGAGGTCCGCGGGAGGTCGGATGCGCTCTCTACCCTACGGAGGGGAACTCTCGTACTCCCTTGCGGAAAATGATTTATTCCTCGCCTCCAAACTACACCCAGCTGGGTAAATGCCTCTCTCTCGAGTGCGTTTAATGATACGGTATTATCGATGCGAGACACTCTAATGCCAAAACGCACTTAACGCTCTTCACACTTTTCTTTTTGGTATTTTTACCAAAAGTTTTTATCGTTTTTTCTCACTTCTATCCTTTTGTGTTGTTTCAACGTATGGCCATATAGAAAATACGGAGAAACGCGGAGTAATAACGCTCCGCTTTGCACCAACACTTAAGTCACCGTGGGAATTGATTTTCAAGTGCTTCGGTTTTTCTAGTTTTACGGCCTCAAGTTACGCTTGGCCCCATTAAGCCGCTCTGCGCGTATACACATAGCGAGTAGACCCCTGCCGCTTGATGTGTGTTCTCAATTTTCGAAATTCTAAACTACGAGCTGTATATTAACCATCGCGCTCCTGCTGCTGCATCGGCGCGTAAAACGGCGCGCTCGTGTATAAAAATTCAAGGAACATACTCACGCGTATAGGTACACACATATATTTTAAAGATTGCAATTAACACCAAGGCTACGGCGTTGAGAGTTTATATTTAAAATTTTAATAACAACCTCCTTCCCACTAGTCATGTTTCTTATTACACGAGAGTAAAAGAGAGAGAGAGAGTGAGAGAGAGTCAGTTAATTGAACTGTCACGGCGCAAGGCTAGCAGTAGGGGGAGAGAGAGAAAAAAAGAAGCGCAGGCCAAGAGCCAGCTATGATAGTTCATAAATGAAGCCAAGTCTTAAAAGAGAGAGGGAAAGAGCAAGCATCTCGAAGGCAAGATTGAATTTTAAAAAATTGCGTTAGGATCCGAAGCCCCGTGGAAAGGAAAAAGAAACAAAAAGGAAGGGTGTGAAGGGGAGAGGGAAGAAAGAGCCGACAGGGCGGCAATTTCCCAATTTCCCGGGCGAGGCTCGCGGCAGCAAAGTTAATCTCCCGTGATTTATCCGCAGCCGTCGTCGCCTGGGTGTATACCTGCGCACCTATATACACACGTACACCGTAGCTTCAGGGCCTTTCGGACTATACACGCGCAGATATCCTCTCTCTCTCTCCCGGCGGCTTCATGCATGCGAATGGGAAAAATGTGCGACGACGACGGGTTTTATCTTTCGGATTTTCCGACCGACGACGGCAACGGGGCGGTATACCCGTAAAGCCTAGATTTTTACTATGGAATTTTTCTATATACATGCATTTTCATTTGTGCTCTTTTCGTCCTTTTTCTTAATAACGACGAGACCTTATACCCTAAAAATTCTCCACTTCCTTTATGGAGAATAGATCGACTCTATCGACGTGGAAACCGCATCTCCATGAAATCCATATAAACCCCAGCGTTGCCGGGCGTGCACACACTCTCGGAAAGAACGCGTAAATCAAGAAATCGGATAAAAAAGCGAGATACGCGATTATTAACGCTATTGCAGCGTGTTGTTGGTCTCGGAAACGAATCTCTCTTTGAAAAATATGCCTCGAGCACAAGGGGCATTAGCATTAGCAGGCACGGAGAGCAACGTTAAATGGCGAGCAGGTGGTATATATATACATATGAAGTTGGCGCTTGGAATGGCAGTGTCGCACGACAGCGTCCCTGGCATCCCCTTAATTAAATCTTGCCGAGGCCAAAGCATACGGCATCATCGGGGAGCTTCCACAGACAACACACACGACCGCTTACGTACCTATATATATATATATTCTCCGTCTGGCAACACGGACGAGATGAAGAGAGAGATGGACGAGGTGTCACCAGGGTCGCGCGAGATCGATATTAGTTCGATCTCTCTCTCTCTCTCTCTCTCTCGCCGAGTGCAACGAACGCTAATGTATATATTTATAAATACACACCTGTCTGTATTCTATTGCTATTCTATTGCTAAATCACCGAAGCGTTTCTTTTTCTCCTCCGCGATTCGGGGTAAAGGTGATCGAGTTAACAAACTCGGCCTAAAAAATGATAGCGAGCACCGAGTGATTGATGGTGTGCGGAGGCGAAAGCCCCCGTGGTGCTCTCATGAAAACGTTAACGCCGCGAAGACGATTCAAAGAGAAAGAGAGCGCGGGCGAATATACGCCTAGAGAGCGAGCGCCTAAAATTACCCTCATCGTCTAGCGGCGCGCGGACCGTTAATACCGTGTATGCGCCAGTAGCCCCCCGCGGGCGAAAACCTTTCTTCGCCCTATAGCTGTATCTACGCTCTCTCGAGAACTGTGATTTCTCTCGGAATGGCCGAGGAAAATCGCGAACGGGGCTTTTCCGGTTATAGAGAGGGTATAAGGATCGCGGGCGTTACCGGCTGACCGCGAAACGCTCTCTCTCTCGGTGTGCTACTCGCTTATTCATCGATCCCCCCCATCCCCACCCCAAGATACGCGGGTATATAGCTTGAGCAGCTATGAATTTTCTAGCCGACTCCCCGAGTTTTGCACGCCTCTTCTATATACGCTGCAGCGTTGGTTTTGCCTATGAATTTTGCATTCGCTGCCTCTTCCCTCTCGTAATCGGCACGAATATGTATATACGAGAGCTAGCCCCTGCAATAACACCTTATACGCATATCTGCCTTCAAGCTCGTTCTCCTTTGCACCTATGAATTTTGCAATTTTAATTTTTTCATTTCGTTTTGCAATTAATTTTGATGGACTCGAATGATCATTGATTATTACGTTGGCTTAGCAGCGACGTTTCATTAGGCTTCTCTCATTGGGCGAACCTTGGGGAAAATCTTGATCGCGGCTAAATTGAAAAATTATAACGCGGTTTTTCATCGCAATTTCTGGAACTATTATTTTTGCCCGAATATCAACCGGGCCCGGGGATAATAACGTTAATGACCGCGATCTATCTAAATTATAAGAGGCAAAGCGCCGTGGCAATGACGCTAATAGCGGGAATGTTAAATTTAATTGGATGAGCACGGGAGATAGAGAAAGCAGTGGGTGGGGAGGAGAGGGAGATTGACGAATTCAATTTCGCCGAGGACATTGATTTCCAATGTAAGAGCCACCGCACCCGGCGACCACGTGCTCACTTTTGAGAAAGGTCCCCCCTTCCCCCCATAACGACCGAGCATAATTAATCTCGTTATACACGAAATTTCTGGTGAGATCGCGGCTCCGTGGAAACGGCAAATGGCAATTAATACGCTACTCCCCCACTATACCCGGAAGTCATCCGTTACCTAATCCTCGTTTCCTTGGAGCTCGGGAGGTCTTCATCGATGTCAACCTGCGGATTAAGCGTCCTTGCTTACGCAGTTTTTTCTCGGGAAGCTTATACACGTCTTACGTCGGCGATAATGCGGTAATATACATTTGCTTCATGTAATTCGCGAGGATACATCTTTTATTTTACGAAAAGCTCGGATTTGTGTTAATTAAGTCACGCGTGGAAAAGAGAAAGTCTTTATAAATTGTTTAAACAGCCATAACGACGCGAAAATAATATATGCAACTGCATGTGCGTCTAAAAATAAATGCAGACGTTCTTAACGAGATGCAAGCTGAAATCAAAGCTGATCTTGAAAAACGCCTTCTTCTTTTCAGCCGATTAACATCTCACTTTTCCATATTTAAAATCGGCTCGCTTAAAACAGCCTCGATCGCGATTATATATACATTTCCCAGGCCGCTAAATATATCTCTCGCTCTTGCATGCGGATACGCACGTGAGATTGACGATAAGCAAAATAAAAAAATAAAAAAGCAACGACGAAGGAGTCTCGGGATCGCATCGATGGCGTACAAATTTGTGATCGATAATGAAGGCGATTATAGTGCTCGCGTCTTTCTCGCGCTGTAGGAGAGATGGCAAGCTAAATGTTATCCGACCTCGTACGTGATTGGAAAAGCCGATCGTCCGCCGCGATAAATATGCAAAATACCAAACTCGTCCTGGGAAAGTCGACCTACCGGAATATCTATACAGAGCGGAATAAGAGAAGTGGAAGAGAAGCGTCGCCAATGCCGAATAATTTATATTGAAAAATTCCGGGGCTATTTGCTCGCTCTCGGCTGCGCAGCTTTATGAGCTCCTCTCCCTCGGAGATCGTTTCCATCGAATTTTCATCTTTTCCTTCCCCTCCACCCTTTAAAGGCTACGTCTTTTGTTCCGTACCGCGATTGGATCACGGACGCTCTTTTTCCTTTTAAGAAATCACTTTAAGCGCCACTCGGACCGTAGTTTCGCTCTCTCGGATAAATTTTCCATCGGTATAGGGGGAGCAAGGCGATTTTAAAGCGCCAGGCCCGCGGTATATTGATTAACCTGCATTAAAGCGTGCGATATGTATCTCGGAGATTACACTGCCGCCGCTGTACGACAAACCTTTAACAGCGTCTCTCTGATGCCAGTGTTTTTATCCGAGTTAAAAGTTATTCCGGGAGAGTAATGGTAAAAAATCGCTGCGCTCGTAAAACGAAATCTCAACGGGACACCGACCGGTGGGGGACTTTAAGATCATCGTGGGGATCGAGAATAAGGAGTGCAAAATGCACGCGAGAAGAGGCCGGAGAGAGAAAAAGAGCCGCAAAAAGAACAAAGTCCATTTCCATGCGAGTCCGACGACCTCGGCGATCGCGACATCACACAGGTACCGGGGAGGCACTCCTGCGGCCTTAAAAAGCGCTCGTTTGCCGGGCGAAATTGAGAAACGACACAATGCGCGAGAGCGAGAAAGAAGGCTGCTTAAGAGGGCGTGAGAACAGGCCTTTGCCCGTTTTCCCTCTCTCTCTCTCTCGCGTCTTATCTCGGCCGCGTGAAAAATGCACGAGTAAGAGAGGAGCTTTCAGCGGAGGAGCTTTTTGCCCTGCCCACCAGGCCAGCTCAAGTATACCCGATATGCGTCTTTCTCTCTCTCTGCTCTCCTTTTCCCGAAGATTGACCCCCTCCGACCCCGTCGCTGTGTTTTTTTGCCCTCCACGTGCGCAGGGAAAAAAGCTCGGGCGATATCACGATGATGATTATTATTTTATGAGGCTTAACTGGGTCGAGGATGAACGGCCCTCCCATCTTTCTAACTCTAGCGCTGATAGGCGACGAGAGATTTCGTTGGGCTTTGATTTTTTTTTGTGCCGGTGCTGCGCGCTCGGCTTGCCGGAAAAAAGTGATACGTTCGCTATGCGTAAGCTCTCGAGCTTTGGAACACGAGGGTTGGAACGTGAAAGGGAAATGTATCAATAAATAATCGTCTTATGCTTTCTCTCTCGGAGCTCGTTCGTCTTTTAAAATGTTCATGCGAGTGGGGGACGACGGCCGAGTTTAGCGGCTTAAATTTTTATTTTTAAGTTTATAAAAAATAATCGAGAATTTATTAAACTTTCATCCCTATAGAACAAATGAAGCGGTCGGAGTGAAATCGAGCGAGTAATCAAATGGAACCGCATACATCGGATTATAATAATAAACCCCAAAAAATCGTCGATGTGGCAAAAATGACTCACCTTAGCCCTCCTTAACTTCTCATTCACTTTGTCTACTCCTGGAAAAAAAAGAAGAGAAAGGGAGACAGAGAGAGGAGGGGATAATAAAGAGTCCACCGCAAATTCCGCATAATTTCGAATATCCTCGGTGGGAAATTATCTTTCGCCGCAGCGGCGCGCGAGAACCAAGTCGAATTAAAAGTGCAAGTGTACGGGGACCGCGGGGGGGGGGCGGTAGGGAGGAGTACGACACTATACCTTACGCCTCTACCCCCTCTGTGGACTTCCGCGCACAGGCCAAATAAAAGGGTCCGAAAGAGAGAGAGAGAGAGAGGAGAGCCCAAGTTTCAGAAGCGTCGGACCAATCTCATTAGTGGGTGTCCGGGAGCGGGGGAGGTAAGGGTCCAAGATGGGGCTAAAAGCCTTGTATATTAAATAGGAGGATAGCGGAAGGGTCGAGGGAAACTGGCCCCTCTCTCTCCGATGTCCGCGACTGAGACCAGAGTACTCTCTCTCTCTATCCTCTTTTTTTCCGCACAAAAGACCGAGAGAGGCTACAAGAAGAGTCTCGCTTTTCACCGCGAGCCTCTCGCTTCCTCCTCCCGCCCACGATCTCTTCTTGCGCGCCTCTCTCCCTTTCTCGTTTTTCTTCTGGCGGGGAGCTCTGCGGCTTCCGTCTGCCGCCTCTCTTTCTCCTCTGCTACTGTACTGCTCTCTGCGAGAGGATAATCTTCTTCCCCGAAGAAGTCGCATTAATTAAGCTGGCGTTTTGCAAATGCTTAAGCGTCTGTCGAGTTTAGATTAATAGGAAAGAGAGAGAGAGAAGGAATGGAGTCCCTCCCTCGTTATACACCCACCCGTACGTACATCCTCCCCCTATATATATAACGCACTATTTTACAACGATTTACTCCGGGTTCTTATTCGAATTATCGTTTTCTCCAATTTACGAGCTAGAAAATCGACGTTCAATCTGTTGACACCGCCGACATCCGAATTCGGTTTACAAAATCTCGGCCGTCTTAAAAAAAAAAAGGTAAATGGACTTACGGAAATAGAAAAGAGCGAGTCAATCGAAATAAAAGAGTTAGAAAGAGAGCCGAAGGTCCATTAAGCCATCGCAGGTGGCGGTAAAGGGGGGGAAAAAAGACTGGCGCAACAGGGGCCGTCCACACAGTACACACACGCTGCCATATATTTTCGTCCCACAGGGTGTAGAGACGCGTGGCGCTCGCGCCTCCTAAGACGATAAAACAGACGTATATCCAGCGTTAGATCCCGCAGTCTCTTCTCCAGCATGGATATCTGCTCTCGCTTGATGTATACAGTTATACACCCGGAGCCGGCTTTCTATTTTCGCTCCTTCCGCTTGCCCCCGCGGTGCCGCAGCTAAGGCCGGCCCATTGTCGCGCGCTGGGGCACACACGCGTGTGTCCGCAGCGGATGTGCCGCGAGAGGGCCAGCGGTAGTTCTTTCGCCGGGGGCCCGGGTTATTTTTGGAAAGAGAGAGGGAGCCCCCTTTTCGCCCTGGGTAAATTTACCGGGGCCGGCATAAGTCGACTGGGCTGCTTGCAGCTTCTTTCGGCCGCGAAAGAACCTCTGGGACTCCTCTTCCCCACTCTACTTTCATGGATTTTACGAGCGAGTACATGCCTGGCAGAAAAAGCACGCCAAGGTCTGCGAAACAAAAATTAGCCTTGTTCTCTCTCTCTTTCTCTTCTGCTTTTTATGACGCTCGCGTGTTGCGCCGTGTGATTATGCTCCGAACGTCATATTTGGCTCATCCCTTGTAAACACGCGCCTGCCGCGCCTCGTTGTCGCTTTATTTCGAAAACTTTACTTTTACGAGCTTACGTCTCCTCCTCTGCCTCGGTCCCTCCTTTTTCTTTTATACTTTTTGTAAAAACGATATTTTAAAAATGCATAGCCAAAGATCGATACAATCTCGAGCCGATCTATAGCTCGACGAGACGCCTTTATTTTCTCGAAAACAACACACACGTCTCTCGCGTCACGTCGTATAGATATAGATCATTACGAGGCACAACGAGAGAGAGCTGCTGGCCGGCTACAATCAATCAATCATAAATATTCGATTCCACACAGACTACACCTTCAAATTTTCGCCGCGTCGAATACAAAATTCGTGGAAAGCCGCAAAAGCTCGCGCCGCGTAAGAAACCCAACAATAACAAACGCCATAAATATTTATTCGACTCTCGTACAGAAGCCTCCCCCTTTCCCCTACGTCTGTCACAGAGATAAGCTCACCTCAAAGAGAGAGAGAGAGAGAGAGCCTACGCGACAACGGGAGGCGGATAGGATCGGCGAAACGTGCCGGCAGCCGAGGAGTAACAGCCCCCCCCCCGTCTCTCTGGCACTGTCAAAAAGCACAAGGAAATGCGCGCGCGTGATCTTTTCAATGGCAATAGGATCAGCGCGCGGATGCACTCGCTCTCTTTTTCTTGTATAGCCTTGTATACAGGGACGCGGCCCTTTACAGATTTACTGTTACTTTTTTTTTGACGACTGGAAAAAAGATTCAGTTTGCTACGGCCATTTGGAGCGTGCGTTGGCTGTTTTTTTCTTCTTCTTTTGGAGGTTTCGTTTGGCGATTAGGAAGAAAAGGGGACAGACGGAGAATCCAACTGGGATATAACGTTTTGGCTCGGCGCCCACGTGTGCGTTGCGTTATACTTTCAATTACTCGGCGGCGTTTCATCGGCCATTTCGTGGATTGCATTAATTCGCAGTTGCCTTACCGTCGTTAATCAATGTCTCTCTCTCTCCCGTAGTGAGCAGAAAAAAGACGAAGAAAAACACGGGGAAATTAATCGACCGAACACCTATATCTTTTCAAACGCACGTCCAAAGCTCGGGCAGCATTGATTTTTCAAATGACTCGTTCGTTCGAAAAAACATATAAAAGTCACGGCTGCGTGCATATCCTCACACACGCGAGAAAAGAGAAAGCGATAAAAATTAAGATTAAAAAGAGCGCCTGGTCTAAATAAATCATCCGACGCCTCCAAAACGTCCAAGCGCATACAACTCGAGAGAGATACACGATCTCGAGCCTATACAGACAGTCCCGAAACACATTTTATCTTATCCGCCCAAACGAACCTATCACTCTTTAAAAAAAAAGAAAAGATATCCCGGCGGTACTCAAACACTCATTTCCCAAACTTATCCTAAGCAAACAGACTAATGGCTCTGCCCGAGCCATTAACCGATAGAAGTGTCTCTCGCTCTCCCAAGAGACATCGGAAGGCCGCAAAAAGAGGCCCAGCTGCTCGTAGAATCGAATTAAACGATTTTCAGAGGAGAGTCCTGCTCTTTTTTTAACGCCTAGGACACAGCCGGGTATAAGAAAGAGAGGCGAAAGCCGTGGAGCAAACAGCAATTTCCGCAGGCAGAGAAAGACCGTCGTGAAAGAGTCGCGGATTGAGCAGACGTGGATGGAGGATCAGAAGTGTGCGGTGTGTGTATAGAGGGGGGATATGGAAAGAAAGAAGTCGGGGGAGGAGAGAGGCTGCTGCCGCTGGCGCGCACACATGCATATGTAGATATACACCGGTGTGTGCTCTCGGAACACCTGCTCTTCAGGTATGCGCGAGATCTTTTGCTCTCTCCCCTTCCTTATGTTCTCTCTGCTGTACGTCTGATTCGCCCAAGGTTCGCTTTATCCTTTACGATTGCGCACGCAAGAGGCACACGCACAGGCTGCTGCAGATCGAGATTTATGCGCGACGAAAAAGAAAGTCGACTTCGATTTATATCTACCTCTCTCTCGTCACTCCCTCTTCTTCTTCTCTTTCGGTCGTCTTAACCATGTACCTCTCTCCTTTACTTTTTTTTTATATCGATCGCAGCAGTAACGCGCTGTGAGGGCCTTCGAGTCTTCATTACGCGGCTGACTTGCTGGTTCCTTTTTTTGGGGGGAGGGGGCAGAGGGTCTTGAAAAAAAAAGTCGGAGCGCAGCGTTACGAAATAACAGCCTAACGCTATTTCTTCCTCGTTTGCTCGCCAACGCACTTTGAAAAATGCTCTGATTGATAGGCTGACGTGGAAAAGGAGGACGGACGTCCCTCCCAAAAACAACGCGTTAATCTCGCCAGCCGATGACATTTTCCGATTGCCCTCTCTCGACTATCTTTCGTGTGCTTAGCATTTCTTTTTTTTTATACATAACACGAATTCTCGGGTCTTAAATCTTTCGTGTGCTCTCTCGGATTATTAACGGTTGCTTGTTTATTTTCTCTCGCGCCTACACGGCTTTAAGCCTGATTTAGGCCGGCGACAAAATGCTCAAATCCGCTGAATCAGAGTGTTACCGGACACGAGCAAAAGTTATACGCGCAATTACTAAATAAAACACAGTCGAGAGTCCGAGAGCGTCAAAATTATTTGTAAAAGTGTATACGTTGCGTAAACAGGCCGTTATCGGGCTCGCGCATCTCGTTCCCGACACATGCTGTTGATATAGCGACAGAGGCAAAAAAAGCGCGTAAAAGCCGTGACAGACGAGCGGAGGGGGGAGGGGTAGAGTTCTTTAGCTCGACGACGCGTATCGGCGACCTGGATCGCAGACGGCGCGGATTCAAGGAAAAAAAGGAGTCGCCAGGAGAAAGAGAGAGAGAGAGATACTGTCGTATGTGTATACAGGCAGATTGAGATGTCGTTGGCCACCGAAACGTCGTAGTAGACGTGTGTATGTACTTTCTCGCTCGTCCCAGGTATGCGTCACGCGTGATTGGGCTTTTTTTATACGTATATACGCTCGCGCGCGCGCACGTGTTGCTGTCCTCTCTTGCGAAAAATAGGCTACCGGTAACAATACCTCCTCCTCCTGATAAGAAACGTCAGAGACCAATCGATAGGGCCTTGAATATCTTCTTCAGAAAGCAGAGGGTACGTGTTAAAAAGAGGCCGAGTTTGGCGTATTGCCTTATACACGACCCCCCATCCCGCTTTCTTCCGTCACTTCCAAGGAATCGCGTCTGCATTCATACTATGTGTTGACAAAACACACGAAGGTTCGTTGACTGCGACGCCTCGACTCTCTTCAACGAAACAATGAGCCGCGTAACCGGAAAGTGAACGGGGGAGGGGAGACCGAGCCTTGCGTGGAATATATTGCAAACACACAACAATGCTACGGGGAGTTTGAGTTTTGAAATTTTTGGAAATTGAGGCTGCGGCTTGGCTTTTGCTTTTATTTTTGCTCTATATTGAATTTTGTGGATATTTTTGGAAACAGAGTCTGTTACTGATTTTGACTAGCAAAAATGTGTACATAGAGCGAAGCCCAAGATATTGCCGTTGAGAAATGAATTTTCCGATAAGACCGGACAGCCTTAAAGTTCCTCTTTCAACATTCACGAGTCCATTTAATAAAGGTCGTTTAATTGTCCCTCGAGGGCCTGACTTCTCTCTCTCTCTCGGAGACGCTTTATTTTACAGCTCTTCCGGCTTCCCTTTATTTTTCTCCCTTTTTTTTATATTCCAAGCTCAAAGCACATCGTCCCCGTATAGTTTTTTCCCTTTTTTTTTTACCCGAAGAAACTTCTCTCTCTCTCTCTTGCGCTTAGCGCTCTATATACGCGAGAGGCAGCTCTAGTCCCTTCGTTATTTTTACGGGCTTAATTTTTCGCTCGGAGGACTTTGTGCCAGTCACGCAATTTCTCTGCTGCTCCCCAAGAGTCCCGAGGAGAGAGAGTAAAATACTCTTCGTGCCGCGAGTAATTTCTCTTTCGTCGGATTTCGATCGACCTCTCGTGAAAAAAAAGGAGAAGAAAGAAAATGAACCGACTTGAAGAAAAAAAGAAGGTAGAAGAGAGAGGGGAAGGGAAAAGTTAGATCTTTTGTCGCGCACAATATGCCTGGACACCTGTAATTTCTAAGCGAAGAGCGAGGGAGAGAGAGAAGAAGTTGTTCCACGAGCACACAGATCGCCGCTACCGGTTCTTTTTTTTATTATTATTATTTTCTTTATCTCTCCTTTTTATTTATTTTTATTCTTCGCCAGAAGCCAAGATTTCAAAGATTGACGACTCAAAAGACTCGTTTCTGATAGATTAGATTAGTGGCTTGACTCTCGTGTACAGTCATACATACGCCCGAGGCGTTTCTGCATAATATACTCCGTATACAGGACTTTTGCCCGGCTGAAATTTTGAATGCTAAATGACTTTCGCCAAAGTGCCTATGGACTTTTCAAAGGAGTCAAGGCTCTTTTGTATGCATTCCGCGATACTCTGTATTCCGAGAGTTCCCCGGCATGAATAAGCCTTGTATGTTTGCGTGTCACATTGATGCTCGTCGCCATCTGCTCTCCCGCACTCTGACTAATACCGAGAGTTTTGGCGATAAGCCATTGTTTCAAATGACGCGAGATCGAGAAGACACAAAAACACACATCGTGTAAACAGAGAGACATATTCATGAAAAAAAAAAACAGAGACATCTGCTTCTCGATAAAAATAAAATTTTTCGTTTCGTAATACAAATTCTAATAATAACACTTTCCGCTAAAACCCCGAATTCGGAAAAGAACAAAAATAAAAAAACTAAGAGAAAACAAGAGAACACATCTAGCCTCACTTCGTCGCAAATCCTGAGTGGGGGGATTATGCTAATTGATTAATCCGGCGGCGATCGAAGCCGCTACAAACGCGTGACGCATGAAATCCGGGCTCGCGTATATACGGTCAATCGGCCATTAGTCACCGCGTAACTCTCGTCCGCAGCTTGCCGAGCTATCGCGTTACCTCTTATTGTCCCCCCCCCCCCCTCGGACTGGCTCACCGTGTATAGCGCGAATAAAGAAAGTCCCGTACAGTCGCGGCGCGAGCGCAAGTTCGCGAGAATAAAGGAGCTCCAAGTGCCCGTGGCCTACGGCGGACCTATTGTAGGACATATAGTGTTCTCTCTCTTCCTTTCTCCCTCTGTCTTTCTCACTTCCGCGAGGCAGGATATCGCGTTACGATAAACCAGACCCTGCCTGGGGGGAGACTTCTTGCGTTCCTTCCACCCGAACCCCCTCAGCTGGCTATATACTAATTTCATTCTCGAGATAAGATTTGAAAAATTGAATTTCAAAGAATCGCCCAGCTGCCATAATGAATGGACTTTGCGCGCACCTTTCCTTCTCTATACGCATCAAATATGCATCGCGCGCGCGCACGTGCTAAGTCGAAAAAGAAGCGACGACGGGGCCCAGATTAATTGCCCCTACGTCCTACAAAGCAGCGAGGAGAGCTTTATACCCTGGAAAGTATAACTATGCGAAAAATGTAATATTCACGCACGCGAGCAGAGCGAGACGCACGAAAGCCCGACACGTTGAAGTTTTTTCATAATTTCCTAACCGATCGATCTTAATTATTAAAAGCGCGCGGGAGAGAGAGACGAACGTTCCCTCTTTGCTGTACTTTTTTTTCGAATGCCACGCACATCGGCCTCGACTTCCGTGATTTTTGATGAATGGCACTCGCGTCGCCCCCCACCCTTTCGCTCACACGTCGTGAATATAATCTTTTTTTGCACTTGCGTCAATAACAATTCACGACAAGTGAGTTTAATCGCTTTTTGATGTCGCTTTACCGTTTGCGATGCATATTTTTCTCTCTCTCGATTTTTCTGCGGATCGAAATGCATTTTAAACGGCTAATGGAAAGGTCTATATTCTAAAAAAAAAAGAATTGGATCTGAAACTCGAGGAAAATAAGAGAAAGAAAATGTCGAAATGGGTCAATCGTTTATTGATCGCGACTTGTAAATTATTGTCGCTTTTTTTTTTAATGAATGGAAGCATGCATTGTGCGTAATCAATAGATGCACTCATAAATTTCAGCTTTGTCCAATAAACATCAATGAGAGAGTTTCCAAGAAAAAAAGCAGCAGAAAATGAATGACGCGTATCGGAAAATCAAATAAATGCCCCGGAGCGTCGCCAGGAAAACAATAATTCCTTAGATAAACTCCCCGTTCCAAGGTCTCTGTACTCACACTTACAGCGATAAAATGCATATTATAGGAGTGCGTATACAGCCAGGTAAAAAAAGAGACAGGCGTAAACGCCGAGAATAATATAGTTCCTCGTTTATATTAAACGCCCATCAAGCGGACGAGCTAATATTAAAGTACGAAAAGCGCGCAATATGCCAGTTAGTATATTTTCCAAACAAATGAAAATACGCGCGGGGGCAAAGTGGGGACCCGTTAATAATGAAAAAAAGAGGGACAGCTCGTGATCGCGGCAGTAAAACCACGACCACAAGGATCTCCTTGTCCGAGGGCGAGTGTATGCGTTTGACCGTGCGCAAACAGGCACTCGTGTGTATTATCCCCGTCGCGGTCAACTTATACCCCCCCACACTATCGCACTTGATTTTTCATCGCTTTCCCCCACCCCTCCACCCTAAAACCGCTCGGCTCGATCGTATGTGTGAGCCGGGCGCGCGACATACGGGCACTTGACTTCGTTAATGCGCCAAGGCTTCTCTTTTATGAATTCCTTTTTTGCCGGTGCGCCGCGCGGACAAGATTTTTCTTTCGGCTGCTTCTCTCTTTTTTTCTTCCATTTTATTCCGGAGCGGCGGCGCGAGCCGTGTGGAAAATGTGGGCCGAGAGCTTATTAAGCCAAGGCCATTTCGGAGTTTTTTGTTTTCTTTTTTGTTCAAGAGAGCGAGAGGACGCAAACGACGCAGACGTTGTACTTCCTTAATTGAACGCCTCATGCGGGTAATCAACTATGTTGCTTTACGGGAATTATTAATGTAAAGTGGGGGCATTAAAACGTTGTTCCGTGATCGATCGGTTAGCCTTCCCTCCCTCTCCTCCTTCAACGAGTTCAAAAATATGCAAGCTGCGGTAATTATTGTTGACGGCGGAGATGAGAGCAGTTTCATCGTTATGGTGGAGAAAAAATAAAAACACGCATCGACATATACCGTGTCGTCGGGTATATTAAATGTATTAAACATTATCAACCGTCTGCGTATTAAAAAAAAAGCGAAGAAGAAAAGTCCGGAGTGCTCTGTAAATGGCGATGGAAAAATGAAAAGCCGCGACTGGTTTAACGACTTCATTATAACTATGTTAATCGCGCGGAGCTTTTTTAAACAAAGAAGCGCAGAGAGCGAGTAACGTGTGTATTGAGCGGCCCGTACGTTCACTTTAACGCACACATAGATATCATACGCAAACACACAGGAATAAACAATAGAAGAAAAATCGCGCGCTTATGCAGACACTGTACGCACAATATCGTTTTTATATTGATAAAAATCAAGCGAACGCCTCGATGCATAGCAAAGCCAATAAATATCCCATGGCAGGAGGAGCATCGAGGCGAGCTCATTGACTCTCTCGCGGTTGTAGAGAAACGATTTTAAATTATTCCAGACGCGTGGCTAATATCACTTTTTTATTCTATTGACGCTAACCTCGGCCTACTGAAAACCACAACGGGGGTTTCGTTTGCTCGATCGATAGCCCAGCGAAATTAATCGGAGCATCTACGGTACCGTATCCCGGGATGGAATCGCCTTCTCTCGGTATTATACAAGCAAAAGATACTCCACTTGAACTCACCCTCGGTGTCGGATCCTCGCTCCGCTCTATCCAGGCTACTGCTCTGCTGCGCTCCTCTCCTCGTCCATCCGAATAATCAGCGGGCACAAGAACAAAATAATCTCCAGGTTGTAGTTTAGAAAATTAAAACGAAAAAACTTGGGATACAGAGAATCACAGCAGTTGTCAGGCTACAAGAGACACACGAAAGTTTCCACTATAACGGAGAAATGGATCAGCACACTACAGCCAGGTACGGACGTACATCAACAAAATTCTGGAAAAGGCTCACAAGCACTAGCGCGGGGGGTGGTGACTGGGGTTCCGACGACACTCTACACGGAGAGGGGCAACACACAGAGAGAGAGGAGCCGTGCACGCGGTCCGATTATCACTGTCGGCTCCAACAGAGCCGCAGAGAGTCCACTGCGCTCGCTCGCGGCCTCGTGACCTTCCTCCTCCTCCTACTACTCGCGAAAAAGGGGGGAGGGGAGGGCAAGCACACGCGGCGCGGGAAAGCTCGATCGATTCCGCGGCCACGTGATGGAAGCGGCACTAAATCCAGCGACGTGTCGCTCGCGTCCAGAGTATTAAAACCCAGAGCACACCGGCTTGTTGTTCCTCGATGGATAATCCTCTCCTGGAGAGCCGGCGATATAAAAGAGCGTGTGTCGGGGAGTAGGCTGCTGCGCGCACGCGGGCTACGACGGCGCGACGTCAATCCGGACTGTCGTACGCGCTCGCTCTGCGCGCGCCGAGACTCTCCGCGAGAGAGAGCCGGTTGCCGCCGCCGCTCCGTAGCCCTGCGCAAGCGCCCTCACGCGAGGGACGAGAGAGACTCCCTCTCTCCTTCTCGCGCGCGCGTTTCCCTTTTCGTGCGCTCGCCTCGCGATTCTGCGAATCTCTACGTGTGTGCACGTACCCTTCCCCCCTTTTTCTCTCCAACTCCGAAACTCTTGACTCTCAACTTTTCTCTCTCTCTCGCCCTTTTCGCTCTCGTGTCCTTCACTCGCCATTTGCCGGACTATTTGTTTAACTATATTGTTATACTTGTACTCACTTTTATTGCTTTCGAGAGAAGGAGAGGCTCTCCGTCCGAACGAGTGTGCGGAGTTGTGAAAGTCCGTGAGAGGAGGGGGGGGGGGAGGGCTGCTCTCCTCGCCCACGCGCTCTCCAGATGTTGCCGGTTCCCGGAGATTCTTTTCTCCAATCCTGCGGATAACGAGATTTCGTTTTTTAATGTTTTCTCGATCGAACCTGTGTATAACGGTCGATATAATACTCAAACGTTACCCAAAACCGGCTGAATTAGAACGCGTTGTTTAAAAAAAAAAGCCGTTAATCTCCAAATTCGTCCACGTAATATCGGGACGCGTCAAAGTCTCCTCTCTCGTGTATCCCCGCGCGAATGCCGGCACACAATAACGTCGGAATAACCAAACGTCACCCGATCCCCCAATATATATCCCTCTAAAACGCTGATCGCGTGGGAGAGAAGCAAGAGTATAAGGGCTTGCTAGAGAGACATCCGTTCTTTTCACGCAGGGTCGCCCTGGTGACGGTCCATGGATGTATCCCCCCCGCCCACATACTCTTAACCCATACGCACCAAAGCTGTTAAGTACCGAAACTCTCTCTCTCTCTCTGGGATGATCTTTGTGCGTGAACTTGATGCCTTCGCCAGCCCTTTACTCTCTTCCCTTCCCTTTCGCTCCGCTTTTACGCCGCCGCGCACGCTGTTGTCCGAGCGGAGCTTAGTATTTTCGGAGCTGCGCGCTTTTTGTGCTCCCCCCCTTGCCCCTTTATCTACGGCTCCCCGCGTCTGTCAAGCCGTCGCTCTATTACAGTATTCATATACCGGCCAGGTTCGTTAACCGAATAATTGATCGATCACGCGCGAGAGGGTCGATCGTCTCGACATTCGTCTTTCATTACACTTACGCCTCGCTACTCACCACAAGCGCTAACGTCAACGTTGTCCGCCATCTTAGCTCTCTCTCTTATCTCATTCGCAAAAAAGTGCGCGAAAATCACACGCACCTTACTCTTAGCTCTCTCTCTCTCTGCGTTGTATATGCGACGCTTTAGACCACAGCAGCTCCTTTTGTTCCCGGGGCGGAGGAAGGGGGAGTCTACAGTGGCCCGGTGTAGTACTGCGAGAGCTATTTCGAGCCGCCAATCGGCGTCTCCCCTCCGGCCCCGAAGAATGCGACCAATCGAGCGACCGGCAGCAGCACACTTGGGACAGAAAGTGGGGGAGGGAGGACGAGGAGAGAGAGAGAGCCCGCACGACACCGACGACGACGCAGGAAATATTGCCGTTTGCCGTTTGCCGCGGAGACCGGCTAAGAAGAAGAAGCGCGTTTTGGAGTCGAATAGGATTTTGTTTGATTTAACGTGTTTTAATAATATGGACAAGTATACGCTGATCAAGCAAGTCGGCGAGGGATCGTTCGGCCAGGTGTACAAGGCGAGGAGGAAGTGCGACGGGGCGATCGTAGCTTACAAGGTCACGAGGATAGTGAGTTGACCGACGCCGCCGGCGCGCAAACTACCTTACCCACTTACTCTCTCTCTCTCTCTCTCTTATTCTCTCGCCGCGTGTGTGTACTTATCGTTTTCTTTTTCTTTCTCTTCGCGTCTGTTCGCAGAAAAATCGCTCGGCCAAGGAGCTGAAGAGTTTTAGGCGGGAATGCGAGATTCAAAGGGACATGCGCCATCCCAACATCATACAGATGCTCGACTCCTTCGAGACTGACACCGAGGTAATTGTATAATTAACTGTATTTGATCGTACTTCGTATAAAAAATATGCGCGTGTAAAGCTTACAACTCTGTGGTGACTTGAACGCGGCCCTGAGATATAACCATAAGCATTGAGAGTCATGAACTCGAAATGCAGAAAGATAAATATTATAAATAGAATATACAACTAATAAGCGTCCAGCCTTAACAAAAAATGCATTTGTTGTTGTTGTTCGCCAAACGCGAATATGACAGATAATCGTGGTGACGGAGTACGTGGAAAAGGTCCTCCACGACATACTGACCAAGGCGGGCCAGCTGTCGGAGGTGCGGGCCCAGGTAATAGCTTGCGACCTCGTCTCGGCCCTGCACTACCTCCACTCCAAGCGCATAGTTCACAGGTACGTTCGCACCGAAAAAAAAATTACTACGTACGTTTCGCCAACATACACACTAACGCATATTGTTTTTATAGGGACATGAAGCCTCAGAACGTGCTGCTGGACACGAACGGCGTGGCGAAGCTGTGCGATTTCGGCTTCGCAAGGGGCATGAGCGACGGCACCTGGGTACTCATGTCCGTCAAGGGTACGCCGCTCTACATGGCACCGGAGCTCATCGACGAGCGCCCCTACGACCATAACGTTGATTTATGGTAGGTGGCTTGACACGTGTTGTATACCTGAAGCCCCCCCCTCCGCAAATAAACGTGTGTGTTTATGTGTATGCAGGTCACTCGGATGCATCGTGTACGAGTTGGTGACGGGCCAGCCGCCCTTTCAAACGACCTCGATGCGGCATCTGGTCACGCTTATCAGGCATCAGGATATCAGGTGGCCGGAGAACGTTAGCAACGATCTTAAATCTTTCCTCCAAGTAAGATCGATACGATTTGATAATTATAAAATTGATAAGGAAATGTTAAAAATGAATGTATTGGCTGTTGTCAGGGTTTGCTAAAGAAAGATCCGTCGCGGAGACTGACGTGGCCAGCGCTATTAGAGCATCCGTTCGTCAAGGGGCGAATATTGACCGTCGACGAGGATGCACCTAGAGCTCTCACCTCGCCACTCTCCGCTAGCCAAGCTCGGGCCAAGCAGCAGCAGCTACAAAGCCTCGCCTCGCGTTTCACCACTCAATCCAAGTACGAGCACTATCCTCTATTCTACTTCAATGGAACATATGAAAAACAAATTTTAATGCGATTGTGTTACGTTAGAAAAATACTGGAGAAACAGATAAAGAAGATCCAGTCGCAGATGATGAGGAAAAGCGAGCCGAGCAGCTCGGAATCCAGCACGAGCGTCGAAGTGCTGCTCAACAATCTTAGCCTGCGCGCCTCGCTGCGCAGCGACCTGATTGCCGCTGACTATGCCATTTGCCAAGTCGACTGTCCCATCGCCGAGGAGGAGATTAAGATTGAGCAGGAGCAGCCGCACCTTCTCTTTCCACCGCAACCTGACGACGCTGATGACACTCTCAATGCTAATCTTCCGGAAAATGCGTTATTGGTAAAATAATGATTATTAACAGTTTTAATTCTTTATAATACTTGTAAACGTTCCTTTTTTTATTAATTGCAGACCCAGCCGGCATGCTGTCTGGCAGCGATGCAGGCCAATAATCCAGACTGGCATTTAGACAACGCGAACGTGGCAGCGGCCACTGCAGCTTTAGCAGCCTGCCGGCTCGGTGTGCCGCTCCAATGTAAATCCGAATCCTGCTGTCTGTCCGGCCTGAACACCACCAACTCGCCGAGTTGTCTGTCAGCCTCGCTCGACGACGTCAACAACGAGGGCAAGCTCACGAATATCTCCTCGCGCCTGAGCTCCGAGAGAGACATGACCGTCGACATGGTAAATATTTTCCCTTTCCATATGACATGGAATAAAAATGGCAGCTTTTAACGCGTCCGCTTGCAGAACATATCCGAGAGGCTGGTGCGACTGAAAGACTGGAGTGCCCAGGACTCGGAGCAGCCGATCGAGAACGAGGAATGGATGGCGTTTCTCCAGCGCTCGATGGAGGAGATGATGGAGGGTGAGATCGGCTCGCTGCTAGACGAGAAATGCTTGTCGGTCTTTGCGTCGCCGCTGAAGAACCCCGAGTCTAGCTGTCGGGTCGTCGAGTACGTTGCCTCGCTGCTCGCCTTGCCCTTCGTCCTCGGCTCCGTCAGTGCCGACGATCTCGAGCGCATCCAGCGCGTCTATCTCGACGTTAAGGTTGTGCCGAATCTCGTTTACGCGATCAAGCTCCTCGTGACCGAGAAAAGCCCGCCTACCGAGACTGACGGCTCCACTTCGACGACCAACAACAAGTGGAGGCCGGCTTATGTTTTCACCGTTGACGAACTACAGGTTTGATTGATCTCTTTGTTTTTACATCGACTTTCTCTCGAAAAACTCTCTTATTTATTTTCTACTTAGGCGATAGAGAGAACGATGTTATTGCTGTGCATGCTCGTCAACAACAAGCGCGAGTTTCTCGTGCAGTTCTGCGACGCGGCTTTCCTCATTCCCGATGGCTTCTCCTTGCTCCAGCAGCTGCTCAAGCTCGAAAAAAGACGAGCGCGAATAGTAACTGATTTAGTAGCCATTTTGTGCGAAGTACTACGCTCGGAGACCGGAAACACCGAGCTCGTTACTCAGATTTTATTAAAAGCACGATCGACTGGTACGTTTCATACTTTTTCTTTTTTATAATAACAAACTGAAATATTTCAGTCGACCACGCTATCTAAAACCGGCTACAATTTTGTAAATATCAATTTTTCTCTCCTCCCATCCAGACGACTTGATAGATTTATTCACGAAGCTCATGACGCACAAGCAAAGCAAATTACGTACGCGCGTCTGCATACTCCTTCCGCTGTTGGGGAAATTCAATCGAGGCACGTTGCAGCGCATCTGGGGAAAGTCCTTGCGAGAGCTTCTCGAAGGGCTGACCAAGGACAGAGAAAAATCTGTTCGCGACGTACGTATATATACACACACGGCTTGCTTTACGTAACGCAGTAGCCTTGCGTAACCCGCGAATTTTGTTTTGCGCAGGCTGCAGCTGAGGCAATTTCGACGCTGAAGCAGCTGTCGTTTTACAACCAGGAGAAGGATAGCTGGAGCGTAATCGACACTTGACTTCTCCCTCTCTTCCTCCCTCCTCTATACACTCATCAATACTGTGATCTGGTACAAAGACATTCACATTATTACATGTATACATGTAGGAAATTCCAACCATCATATCACCATTTTATTTCGAATAATATACCGAATGGCCATCTTTCCGACCAGCACATCACCAGAAATCCTGTTAAAATG